>JAZGTJ010009263.1:0-19624 GCA_036877575.1 Botia almorhae
ACACACACACACACGCATGCACGCACACAAACACACACATCTCGTCCCCCGTCGAGAATTAAACACAGAAGAGCAGTAACAAAGGTAATTATCTTATTCTGGTTATGTGGGTTAATAAGAGTTTTTTTTTCTGAAGGCCACAAGATTAATGCGAGTCTATATAAAACCCCTCAGCTCCTGCCAAACTTGAGTTGAGTGTCCGTTACCTTCCAGAACTTTCTGTGGGCCAGAGATAGAACTGTACAGTGTGAATGTAATTTAAACTGTGTGTGTGTGTGTCAGTGTGTTCATCCCAATTCACTCATGTCTGTGATGATGATGTTAATAATTACTCAGATTTTGGTCTTGTCCTTACACAAAGCTATCATATGGCTTCAAAAAACAATACAAGTTTATAGACAAATCATGTGGAGTTTATCCTGTTTGGAGATTGATGGCCGCAGGGCATATTCACTTTCATTGTATGGAAAAGCATGAACATTCATTCTTTGTTTACTTAATAATAAAAATCCTATGGGTTTGAAAGACATATAGGTAATTAAATGGTGATTGAACTGCCATTTTCATCAATAATCATGCTGACTTTTTGGATAACGGCGATATGCTTTAATAGTTCTGTGCGTTTACGTTTAACTACATTCAAACTCAAAACTCATCAGATTGGAAATAATATGTTCGTAAATATTTAAACATTGCTTGTCTGTATTATTCGCCAGTGAATCAATCAATGCAAGAAAAATGAAATATGAGGTATTTATAGATTTGTTCTGGGTTATTTCTGCACTCCTGCGCAATTTACCACTGAATATCGCAGATGGTGTTTAGACAGCCTTGTGTATGTACAACTTCTAGTGTGCAAAAAAAACTTGTGTCTGGTGCCTGAATATTGGCTGCTTAAAGCTCTGCGTTTAGAAACGAAGCCACAAGCTGTGAGATGAGTTTCAGAATGGGCTCTCAGTTTATCGACATCAAACACGGCTTATTGATTTGAGACACGTTAGCGGACAAAGAATTCAAAGTTTTCGACGTGTGGTCTTGATGAGTAAATGGACTATGTTTCTTTCCCTCTCCAAGAGTGCACACACACACAAACACACACACACACACAAACAGATCAGCTGGTGCAGACTCGGTTGGCTGGTTTCACAGACTGTTTTTCTTCCAGATGAGTCTTTACCAGCAATGCCCAGTGTGTGAGCATGTGTATGCCCGTGTGCATGTCTGTGTATGCCCGTGTGCATGTGTGTGCGTGTGCTCGTATTGGCATGTCCTTTAGTTTAACAGCACTCCTGTGCACGAGCCACAGGCTTGGCTCTGTTTGATCATCATAGCCATGATAGATGAAACGGTTTAACCTCGGTAATGGTATCTGGTTAACAGCAGGGTGACACAAAATGAACAAGCCCTCCCTTCACACTGACACACGCGCACTGACCCAGAACGGAGAGTAGGGATGGCACGAGGTAAGAGTTTGGGATAAGGCCAAGAAAACAGCACAAACAGAAAGCAAATGTGCAGAATATCACATTAATCCATGCTGGAACACACCGCGATCAGACACGCCTGACAGTGGTATTTCGCGTGAAACATGGGTTACCTAACATGGATTCTTAGCAGTAAAAGCCTTCAGCTTTGAGATAAAATATGGACCTGTACCTCACAGAGACCTAATTTCGATTGTCACATCCTCAAGGTACTAATGAATGCCAGCTCTGTCATTGCTCTCTCGCAAAAGCTGTCATGGCAATCCATAAAAACAATACATTATCCCGTTCAGTGAAGGGAAGACGGCATAACGCTCTAGTGTTGCATGCTTAGAATCGGCATAAAAATCCCATATGGAAAGGTGAGCTATTTTAAAATCAGCATTAGCAGAAATCTCTGAGGAAAAGGAGGAGAATCAATCATTCAAGAATCCATAATACTACCTGCCCTGCTGACACACGGCATTTAAACCCAGACTTGCACAAATAACTACTGCCGACGAGAGAGAGACAGAGACAGAGACAGAGAGAGAGAAACCAAACAAGGGGTGTAAAAATACATCGATCTGACAATGAAAAGTCGATGCATTCATTTACAGAATTTGAAAATTGATTACAATTATGGTGATAATACTCAGTGTAATGCATGCATTCATTTCTAATTTAAAACGCACCGTTAAACATGGCAACATGCAAGAGCCACCCAGAGGAAAATGTTATTTTTTAGAGGTTGCTCTTTCGTAGCTCAGGAGATTTGATGGAGATCTCAGCTGTGTTTCATATAAATATTAACTTTGTCTCAGATATTTCTCCTAACATTGCCTAGGAGAAATAAAAATAGAAACAAATAAAGACAATTGTTGAACTACATTAAACTGTGTGGAGGTGTCAAATTAATGTAGATTGTAGCGAAAATAATCTGGATCTATTGAACTCTTCAATAATATATTCTTTTGACTGCATAATTTGCAAATCCGAGCTTAGTTTTTGACATTGTTGAGATCTCTTCTAATGTCTCTATAAGAACTCTAATGGAGACGTTTGTGAGATTTCTGGGTCTTAGGAGAAACATCTGAGACACAGGAGACTCGAACAACAGTTTCCATTTGCTCTCCATTTTATCTCACTACTGTATAGGAGAAATAAGGGAGATATTAAAAAGGCCTCATATGTGATTTGTCTTTTCAATGGGTACTTCTACTTGAGCTAACACTTTATAAAAATACTTTTGTTGGCATAACCTTAGGTTGTCCGGGTTTATTCAGTCATAAATAACATTTTGATCTGAATAAAACCATGTAATTTAGATGTCACCATGACATCAAGAAGCACCTTTATAGGTTAGCTGACAAAACATTTTTTATTGTGTGGAATTTTTGTGAATGCACAAAAATATTTGTATGTGTTTTGCTCAATATTACACGTTGGTGTAAATTCTTGCTTTGGTTATATCAAAAAAGAAAAAAGTTTTAAAAAATGAAGAATCAATGAGCCTTTGAATACAATTTGAATTAAATCTGTTTAATCAAAAAGATCAGGGTAGCTTCATAACCGAATCAATTGAATTTATATTTGTTAAAACGTTTAAGGAAATTTGACAAAAAGTGAGAGAGAAACCATGAGGGAGAGAGAGGATATGGACGAAGGCCAGTTGATTATATTAGCATCTAACTACACTGAAGCCCAGCTTTAATGCAGAACATATGGAACTTTTACCATAAGCACTTCACAAGCACTTCACACCAGGGGGAGACAGGATGTGTAGAGAGAGAGAGAGCGAAACCATAGAGACTCTGCCTAATGGGATCCTTCTTTCAACACTAAACAACAAGTAGGCCAACACAGCTTAGACTTTATCATTTCATTTTTAAAAGTCTCTGCCAAAAACAACTATATAATTGCCATATAGTCGCAGCTGCACAGGTCAGCTCCTGTAGAGCTTTCCTAATAATAAACAGTCAAACCACACATGGGGATATTTTGTCAGAAGATTGCAAATATTATCTACAAACATTACTGAGTGGTTCCTAATCCTGAGTGGTTATTTTCATTAATTAACTCCCACTGTATGAAAGAGCTATTGCTAACTCTTCTGATCATTCAAAATAACCTACGTTGACATTAACGAATGCTATCGGGTTGATTCGGTCAAATGAAATTATATTTTTTTTACTTGAATAAAACCAATTTAAGAGGTCATATCTCATTTTTAGCATTTCAGAATTCATATTATCATGACCTCTCTCTGGCCATTATAATTAAACTGTTTCTTGCTGCTGTGTTTATAAGAGCCGCCTCCATCAGAAGAGAAGGAGCGGCAGCACTTTGCCAGGCTGTAACATGGACTGCAGGTTTGCCTTTGGGTCCAATATAGTTTTTAATGATGCGTCTCTCAACAACAGCCTCTTTGCAAAGGCATTACAATGTGCCAGGTTAAAAGAAACTATGTGGGACAAAATGTGCCAGATAAATGGATACAGTCAGCCTGAAATGTTCCAAATGATACTGTATTGTTTTAAACGGTATACACACACACACACACACATATATGATACTATATTTACATATGTATAAATTTATATATATATATACACACAAACAAAAACACACACACACACAAATATGCATATACATACACACAATCTCACACACACACATATATATATATATTCTTGATGATGCTTGATGATGATGTTTCGGTGTAATACTACAAATATCTATGTTTCCCAAGTTTCAGAACACCAAAGGCATTATTGATGTAGAAACATACACATTCATGTATTTATGTATTTATCTGACTGACATCAGAGAGGATGACTCATTTTTGCAGCTGAGATTCAATAAATTGTCTTTCTGGCCTGAGGAAGAAGTTTTGAGTTCTAAAAGTTGCTGTAGTATGTTTTCATAATACAACAAGCTCTTTTATCTAAAGATCAATGGAAATGGGATTCCTCACGGTATTATCTCTTTTGATGTAATATTTTTATGTAGCACATTTTTTAGGTTACAAAATATTTTCTACAGTTACTGTGCAGAACAACATTATACTTAAATACTAGTAGATGTATCTTGTTTCCTCGCTTGGGCTTGGAGTCTGAGGTATAGACAATGCCGTGCCATGAATTTCTCCATGTATTCTGTTCTATAAAGGGAACTCATAAAGTGTTTCAGTGACTCCAGGTAGAATCCCCAGCGTTTGATAATATACGGGCTATAATAAACACAGAAACCCGCCTTGGAAAACAGGTGCTGGAGATGGATGACCCCTCTGATCCGTGCCCTTGGTTACTGCTTCATAACTCCTTCCCCGAGCCCAGATTTGGGCCATAACTCGCATCTAGATTCATTCAGAAAGTTCATTGGCCACATTTCACTCCGAAACATTCAAACTGGCACTCTTTCAATGAAGCGAAGAGGTAAGGTTGCTATAGTTACTCATGTGTCAAAGTCCACCACTCTGCACACTATCAAAAATAGAACTGTGTGTTCTCGTTTATCGCCGGTAAATCAGCCCCAACACACATGCATGCATGTGCACAGATAAACACAAAAACAAGCAGGCACGTTGATTTATTTCGCAACCTCTCTTTTTCTATCAAAACTCAAGGTTCACGGCTGCCTATATCATTCCTCAAAACAGTCTTTTTGCGGTACAAATAAGGCCATTGTTAGCCCTCCCGGATTTCAAAGGGCACAAATGGCTTTCAGGGGAAAGTACTTCTCTCCTATATAGAAGTCAATATATGCAGCGAGATGGATGCTGAAATTGCCTGTGTCATTTCACTCTTTGGGTGGCTGCGTTTGTGTCCGCGCAGTTGTAAGGACTCGAGACCTTGAGCGGCAGCCCGAACAAGAGGAGGTGAACAGGTGAAAAATGTGCCTGTCTGCACACACTCAATCCTGCCTACACCCTCAGCGGCGTCAAGCATAAATACACTCTGAAAGCAATCAACCTTCACCTTAAACAACCATAACAACAGCGTGACTAATAATAGCGCTAATGATAAGAGGGAAAAGACACAGAACGGGAGGAAATGAAGGGGCTTTTTTGGTTCTCTCTATCTTTATCTATTTCTCTAGCCCTGGCTCAGTGATTTTGCCACCATATGGCCTGGCTCATGTACTTAAATATGTGAATGCTAAAACAATAAAATCAACAGCTGCTCGGAAGAAAAACAGATCCTGAGGAGAAAAATAACAGAATGACAACTGCACGAGCGCTATACAGATATTGATCACAGACTTCAATCTAGTGAGCGCAGCCTCATAGAATACTATAGCATACTTACTAATGCATGCGCTGTAAAAAAATTATGTGTAACAGCATGCAGTATGCAAAATGTATAGAAAACACGTGATGACCTCACTGTTGCATGTTTAATACAGATACCGACGCCCAGTTATCATCAGATACTTTAAAATAAAATTAATGCATAATATGGCCCTGCTTACATCTGATATTAACATGATCTGATCACAGACATCGCCATTTACACCAGTAAAATAAATCTCATGACCACAAAATCTGAGAGGAGTGTTTCTGATTTCTTAACTTGGTACACAAATACATACTGTACAATCATACAGTAAATACAGACAATCAGCAAAGTTTAAACTCTTGTTTTAGTGCAGCGGTTGATTAACAGCGTGTGGGCGGCCTATCACTGCTGACGCATCAGGATGGATTAGCGTTACACTGTAAATGCGATGCGGTCACATGTATTTCAGACTGCCGCTGCATGCATTTGTTGTCATCCAATCACAAACCCTTTTAGACAACGTTTACACCTCTATTTAGCGCTCGTCACGTGTGATCAGATCTCAGAAAAAATGTCTTGATACCGCTGTAAACGGAGCCCAATGACTCAAGACAATGTTATTAAAAGAAAGGCTGAGCATATTGCATTGTGGGATACAGTGTTTGGCAAATGCAGAAGGTCACCCGAGCATTCCATGCATACAGAATATTTGGATACTGTGCAGCACAGCCTACATATTACATATCCCAAAATAGTATGAATATAATAGGAAAAGATAATCTGAAATAGGAATGAGAGAGAAACAGAAAAGCACTTTAGATGTTAAGATGCTTTTAGATATTACACCTAAATAAGTATATATTCACAAACACTTTATATATATATATATATCACAAATAAATCTACCATAAAATAAGTTCAATATGTAACAGGTAACGTGTAGCAGCCTCTAAGCGTTGGCTATGCTGCTCACTGTTGTCATGGTGATCTTAATCACCACATAAACACCTACAGAAACTATAACAAACACCCGACCAAAGCCTCATAAAGAGTGTGATTGTGGAAATGTAGAATTACAGAATATAATCTTCTGTACAAAAGCCTCTTTTACTTCTTTTCATCCTTTTCATTTGTCTGTTTCTAGCTCTCGGATTTTAAAACAACTAATTAAAAACAAAAAAAGTGTCATTTTAATTTGATAACGCACCGCTTTTGCTTTTTGCATGAGCAACCACCCCATGATGACATATGCAAAATAATGCATATCACACCGATATTTAACACAATACACAAAAAAATTACACCATATGTGCGTATAGTAATTAACTACGAAATGATCTCCGGTGCTTTGCGTTTCCAAACCTCTCTTGTGTAGAGCCTGCTAATTAAAAAATAATTAAGAGGTGGGGGGAAAAAAATCAAACATTGTTTGCGATCAAGTACCGCATGACGGGGGTGGGCATAATTATGGTACGCAGTCGAGAGGGTCATGTCATCTCCACGGCTACCTCTCAACGTCAATTAAACGCATGCCTTATCAGTGACACGACCAGAGCAATCCACTTCACAATCAAAGAAAGACAAGGGACGGACACGCAGTGGAAAGACCGTCTCAGCGGACCACCAATTACGCGCAATTATTCTGAGAGAGTGTGAACGAACGAGTGGAGCACAGGAGGTGGTTACATTAACTCCTGTACGGTCGCTCGAACGTACAGTCGCCGTAGTTACCGGTCTATTCTGGGATGTGAGCCCAGCTGACTGCACATTTATCTCGACTCTCATCTGCGAGCCATATATGCTTGTGTAGGTGGGCAGAGAGAAGTTTGAAGCTTGGACGAGAAACGGCGCTGATGAAAAGTTTTCACAGGAGCAAAACAGGAAGTAACGGTATACGTGCTGCGTTTTAGCCGAGATCCCCGGTGATCCCTGCCGTCTAAAAAGCATCATAAACGCATCATGTATTGTGTAATATTTTTCTTTATCCCTAATTATATCAGGCTAGCTTGATTTCAAGTACAGAGAGGAAGATTCGGAGAGCGAAGACGAGTGAGTGAATTAAACAGCATAAGAGTGAGGGAGGACACCAAGATTAATGACACACATCTACATTTAAATTATGTCTGATTCCTCATTAACTCCCCAAGTTCACATCGCCTCCCTCCACCCCCTCAAACGTACCCTTTGGAGGAGTGGTTTGGTTTCACAGAGAATATATCAGCCCCAATGATAACATGACCCCTGATACGGGCATGCAACCGATGACAGCTAATTAGGAGGAAACTCGCCCTGAGCACCCTCACACGCAAGCAGCAGGTGTCTGACTGCCAGAGACCATGTGATGGAGGTCTTCTTAGACTGTACAGCAGAACCAATTTATGGCTATAGAGCAGGAGATTGGTCCCATGGAATATAATGTCAATATTCATACAACATTATAATGTCATGGTGTTTACAACAGGCATGTGTTGAAAAAATAAAGACCAGGACTGTATGAAAAAATACAGTCGGTATGAATACGGTATGAAAAAGCAGGTTTGAACCACAGAAGGCTGCTTCATAAAATCCTAAAAAAAATTATAGGCCAGGATAAATAATGGAGCTCTTTTTAAATTACGTGTACCTTTATGTCAAATGAGGGCTAACTAGAGTTTCTTTTGCAGGAGAAAAGCCCAAACTCCAAAAAATTAATTTCTTTCATTTATGGAACACAAGAATAAACTTTTGAAAAGGTAGAAAATGTTTTTTTATCTATACAATCAAAGTGAATAATGACTGAGGCTGTCGGCCCTAGTTTGCTATAGGGAACATGAGGGTGAGCAAATGATGACAGAATTTACATTTTATTTGGTGAACTATCTATTTAAATATAAATGGATCTTCTTCTAATTCAATTGCCATCTAGGTGAAACAATTCAAAGACTGCAGGGATTAAAGAGATTTTGCTTTCTGATTAAGTATCACGATTGTGCCCTTGAAAAAAAGCGCTTAACCCCAGATTTCTCAAGAAGGACTGTAATAAAACATACTGTTAATTGCAACAATTTGGGATTGAGCCAAGGATGTCACCCTCGTGGCAGTGCACAAATTTAACCTGTTCTGAATGTGAATTTTAAATTTACACTTTACGTGCTACCCTATTATAGTCTAAGATCTGAAAGTGAGAGCATGCTAATAAATCGGAAAACATCGTAGTAGAACCTGCTGTTGAGCCATGAGAATCTTTTCCTACTGGCATATACTTGTTCTGAACCTCACAATTAATCACCCACCATTAATTATAAAATAAATAATTAGTCCCCAAAGTCGACTCTGAATGATGTGATTAAAGCAGGCTAATTAATGTATTAATTGATTTTATGTTAATTTAATTTTCTGCTAGAATGGTCGAATCTGTGGAGAATCGTGACGAGTTTAAAACGGAACCTGATGACAAAGGTCAGCCTAATGAGAGGAACATTTTTATATGACGAACCGAGTTTATTTTAGCGTGACATTTATATCTATAATGGGAAATATATTTGAAAAGAGGAAAACGGAAAAAAGTTGTCGGAGAAAACTTGAAGAGGAACAGTCTGTCAGAGAACCATTAGGCAACGGAGGAAAAACAACTCAATGAAACAGTGAGAGTTACAAAAGAACTTCCTGCATTCTGGATATCGGGTAAATTTTTAAACAGCTTGTGCTTCTATGAAAAGCCGAAGAGTTACACTTTCCATTGCTTGAATATTAGCAATACAGCATCTGTTAGGCTAGAGCGGCTACCTTCCCTTTGAATTCCACATGCAAAAGTATTTTTAACACTTCACTCTAAAACCTCAATTAACACGGTAAGAAAATTGAAGAGTTTGCATTTTTTTGTTTGACAGTGTGGGGAATGGAGACACTCACTGGCTACCTAATATTTAAACAAATTAAAATAGCAGAAATTTCTACTCATAATGATCGCTGCAATGCGATCATTATGGAGGGATTATTCAGAGAAAACCGTTCCTCTATGTTTTTCTGCCTATGCAACATCAGGTGAGGTTACTTGCATGCACACACACGCACACACACACACAAATTTACCCATAATTCATCAGTAACCAGCTCCAGATAAACACAATAATTGACGCATGAGGGTTTAATTGGCATGATTTACTGAAGGGGGACATGGGAAGAGGCGTGACAAATCAGCTGTTGCTCTCAAACTCATTTCCACAGACTGTTCCAGCAGCTTTGATAGCCTCAGTCAAAGAACACACTAGCACCCATTTAACATTCAAATAATGCTAATGCTATAGAAAACTAAATAATAGATCAAAAGGCATTTATCACATCTGCCCAGTCCATTTAATAACCCAGTCACAATGAGGTTTTTCAGCTGAACGGCAGCCATCAAATTTCTGTTTAGAGTGTGAACGCTGACGAATGGCATACAGATTATTTTGTGAAGCGTTCAAACGGCAGATTCTTTGCAGATTCACTGCAGTTCGGCAGATAGAAGGAATGCACATGTCATGATTGCCCATTCAAAAACACTTAAAATGATTTATGTAATATTTTGGCATGCCAGATAAGAGTTGCAATTGCACATTCCATTTGAAATGCATAAGACATTAAGTCACTTGGTTATTTAAAGGGATAAAAGACAAAAACTGTGTCATCATGTCCGTTGGGTGATTATATCATGATATCATGGCAAATTTGGTTATACAACCACTAGAAGATAAAGATTTTGTGTCTGTTGAGCAATTGTGAGGTCATAACGGAGGGTGGTTACTGTTGTTGTGAAAGTGGGCAGCTAATGATGTGGCTGTGACAGCGTATCCATGGCAACCCCGAGATGTCACAGCATCTGTGGAGAGTAAGCGATTTCATTTTGTCAATGGAGGGCATTGTTGGGGAACATTGCATTGCAAGTAATGTGTTGCATTTATTGCATTACCTCTAGAAAAAGTAACTAATTATGTTACATTATTACGATTTATGGAAAATTACTCGGTAGATACTGTTGCATTACTTTTGCATTTACAAAAGCATGTGGGTAGGCTGTTTCTCTAGAGCCTTTACACAGCAAAGTTGGCAGAGAAGCTGCGTTTGAAGTGGTATATATACTGTAAAAAAAGAGCTTACACAGACTTTTTAATGCAGTACAGAGGAGGAATAAATATATTCAAATCGCAATTACAATTGCAGGAAAAAAATGGATCACGTGATGAATGTTACTTTTTAACAAAATGTTGTTTTCTCATGATTGGCATATAAAGAACAAGTTATTTTTTGTCACCTGCATCACCCACTGCAAAATCTTATTGGTCCAAATCCAAAAAGTTCCTTTAAGAAAAGACACCCTTAGACTTAGCAGCACATAAACTCAACCTGTGTCCCAATGCACACTGTTTCAGAACAGCTTTACAGCTACACACATCTTATATTATACAATGTCTTATATTCCCTAGTTCCTCACTGAGCAGGTCCCTTTAAATGATCAACAGAATTATGCCATGATATATTTGTCTATAAACCCCCAGTGAGCAAGCCAAAGGCAACTCTGGCAAATATATTTTGTCAGGATAACGCAGCAAATAAATATTAAAGTACCAAAATTAGCTTAAAAAGGTAACTGAGGTATTAAGTCAAATATTAATGTTATGCTTTTAAAAAAGTAACTAGATTATATAATGTGCATTAAGTACTTAATAAGCGGTTCCCACTACCCTGATGGAGAGTCAGTGATGTAACAGAGTGAAGGGTGAGCGATGACATCATGACTGGGTGGATTTGATGTCATCATACACTTTGCAAAAGGGCAGTGATGTCATTGCATCTGCAGAATTCTGATAGTGTCACAATGTCCTCAAAAAGTCAGTAATGACCGCGCTATCGCTGCACGGCGCAGGATCACAGGGGGTGGCATGCTGAAAAGGGCATCTACCTTCATCTCAATAATCTCTGTCCTTACAAAGACCACACTCACAAATCCCCTCCAAAAGATTCAGCCCCAGGTGACATCAGCATGGCTGACTGCTCTTCCATCCTGCTGATTTTCCTTTACCTCTATCTTTCGTTCTTTTCTCACTCATGTCATTCTTTTATCCCTCGACCGTGGTCAGGGGAACTGTCCCAGAAACAGCGCTGGGAGGCCTGAGCTCTCTCTCGTCTGTCCTCTCCCGTCCCTCAACAAAAAGTCCAGGTGGACAACTTTAAAATAACTCAGCTGAAGGGCACGCTCTGCCTAACTCTTGTAGAAATCAGTGGGCGTCCTCCCGGACCTCTGTCTTGCCTGCAAACATCTTTATACAGGTGATCCGAGAGCAGGTGACTTTCTTTGAATGAGATTAATATAGAAATTAAATTAACTCTGGCTTGCGTATAATTCACCAAAGCCCCTGTGAGTTTAAACCCAGCTTCATTCCAGAATATATATGATTGTCCTTTCACCTCACCAGCTTCTCCATCACTGCAGGGCCAGAACAGCGCTTGCATATACATTAGCTCCAGTAAGAACCGTATTATTTAAATCTCTGACAAACATCCTACACAAGCTCATTCTACACTGAACATCAACATATATTTAAAGTACATAGGCTGTGACCCTGAAGGGGGGAGACCTTAATAAAGCAATGCATACTGGGAAATAGACAGCGCATAAATGTACTCCCCTCTTTTTGCTAAGCATTTCAAATCCAGCTGACATTAGTTGCATGGCTACAGCTCTCCTAGGCTTAAAGTGGATTAAAAATGGCAGAGACAAGAACGGAGCAGAACTCAACGAAACTCGTACTCTGCATTAACCAAATGATGTGCTGGTTATTTGCTGCATTTTATTACTTAGGAGTCAATTATTTTCATTACTGTAATTATTTTCATTCACTCTTTGTTTACGCAATAAGAATCAACAAAGTCAGCTCTGTTCATTTTTAAGCAGTGTTAATTAAAATCGTAAATCTCCTAACAGATTTCCCCTGCCAACATTTCTAATCAAAGAGTATATAAAGTATTAAATGATGATGAGTGCGCTAATAACTTAAGTTAAAAGCTGCAATATTAAAGCTGATGTGTGTCATTTCAGCACTGCTAGCAATACTGAACAGTTGCAAAAAATAATCACTGTTTTCAAGAAGGTTTCCTAAACACTCCCATCTTCCACTAGGCCAAAAAACAGATCGTTGACTTAATTTAATAAGGTTTCAAGGGAGTTGAAAGATAAGCTATTGTCAGATAACACTAATAAATCTATACCTGACAGGGCCTGTAAACAGATCAAGTGTCTAGACTAGAGATAATTATTACAACGACTGTTGTAGGATTAGCCAGCGTTCACATCCAAAACGGCCTCCATGGAGACTACAGCCCCATTTATCAGAGCTGACGCTGAAGTGTCAGCCAGTGTAGAGTTCACAATGATGCTGGAGTGTGACAGATTGCATTAAATTACCCATGAATCACTGGGGCAGAAATAGCAAGAGAATGCCTGTCAGAATAAACCTCACGGGTTAAAACTCATGACTCCAGCGATCCTGAATTTGACCCCTGACCACAGCTTTAACCTTTGACCTTATTAAAGCTGCTCAGGTGCATCAGGACTGAACATACTGAGACTGTAATGTGTGGAGACTGTAAGATGTGACATTAACTGTTTCATCAGGGGGCAACATTTGCCCTCCGGAATTGATTTTCAGGGACAACTTTATTTTTCTAAGCATATACAAACACAGTGTGCTGCTCACCGATGCAAAATAATTCAATTACGTTTCCTAAAACAAAAAAAAAGAATTATGACTGTTAATTATAAAATCAAATCAACATCAAATACAAAAGTAGCTGTGAAAAATGCATGGGATTTCACAGCACAGTAAATGCTCCGCTAGTCCATTTTAAATAACTGGCCGATCCATGACTGAGGTAAAATATACAGCGCTCTGCCGTGAAAGTAGATTTTGATGTAATCGCTGATTCAAGTGTTGTTTGGAGTATGTTCTTCATGTTCGTTTCATCAAAAACTACTTTAGATTAGAAAGAAAGATTAGATATCCAACAGCTACAGGTCACCACAGTGTCGGCAAAGCCCATATAAACCCACTGCCAGAGGCCTAGAACTAAATATAATGAAAAACAGCAAATATAGCAAACAGAGATATAGGTGTACTGAATACACACACACACACACACACACACACAAATATCTCTGTGTTTTTCTTACCACTATTCGGATATTGGTAACAAGAACCGTTTTTGTAAACATTTATAATTTGTACAGTACGTTGTAAATAATTTGAATTGGTCCAGTTCTGAAATAAATATTTCTTGTTTGTGGCCCTTGTAAAATAGTTAATACACACACACTTGATACTCAATATCTGAACTATATTACGTTAAAAGAATTACTTATTTTCATTTTTATTTTAATATTTAATGGTTGTTGCCATAATTCTAATCCTGTAACTCCTGCTCCCAATCCATAGTTCTCATCCTGTAGCTCCTGATTCATAATTCTGATCCCCTGATCCATAATTCTGATCCTGTAGCTCCTCATCCTGATCCATAATTCTGATCCTGTAGCTTCTCATTCTGATCCATAATTCTGATCCTGTAGCTCCTCATCCTGATCCATAATTCTAATCCTGTAGTTCCTAATCCATAATTCTGATCCCGTAGCTCCTCATCCTGATCCATAATTCTGATCTTTTAGCTCCTGATCCATAATTCTGATCTTGAAGCTCCTCATCCTGATCCATAATACTGATCTTGAAGCTCCTGATCCATAATTTTGATCCTGTAGATCATAAAACTCATGCGGCGCTCATAATTCCCTTTGCTCTGCTTTTAAAATCACAGATTGTAATTTATTCAAGCGACAGTTTACTTCTACCACTCTTCAACTAATTGGAACAACACCAGGTGCTTGTAAACAATGACTTCACACGTTTGACAAGTTTTGTTTCTAGCCTAGGAGCAAATGCTTTGGGTTCAGGTGGTGTTGTGATAGTGGATTCCGTAGGAAATCAAGTCATCACGCGGTTGCATTCTAGCTGCGAGCGTTCTCCAGGCACCTCTCACGAAACAACGTGCAATAGCAAACAACGACAGACTTCACGAACAAACCTTTAATCATAATCACCAACTCCTAATTACATTTATTCTAATTCACTTATTGATGTTGGGGCCCTTTGTACACCAACACTGTTCTAATAAAGGTTAATTTAGGAAAGAAGATTAATGCATGTGTGTTGGTGTGTAAACGTGCGAGTGTTCTCGCAGAAAGGTCATCAGTAGAATTAGCATCGTAATGAATTATTGCACTTTGTTTCACAATACAGAACAATGTCCCATTTCTCATACTGACAATAACATACTAAATCAGTGTGATATCCAAAAGGTTCACAGCATAGAAATGAATACACGGTCATGTACAAGCTCTCCCAACAATTACCCGCGCTGACAGTCTTTGTTGAGCTGTGAGGGTGCTAGGGTGTCTGGTGGATACCCATTGATCAGTGGTGAAGTAATACAATTTCCAACCCTTATATGTGTTAATGCCCCGCTGTAAACTCCAACCAAAACCAGCTTCTAATGCTAGCTATTGTAAATTGTTTGTAAGTGGTTGATGCTAGCCCAAGCTGGCGTACCAGTTAGCTGGAACCTCATCTGGTGGGGTCAAGGTAAACCACCCTAGCAAAACTACAACAGAAATAAACACAGTTTGAGGTGGCTGACTAACTTAACCAAATTAAACTGATATAACTTGGTTTTTCCAGCAGAGCTTTGCGTTTCAATGTCAACCCAGGATGGATTATGATCTGGTGAGGCCTCGGGGCACCAGCCTCATTGGAGGTGCCCCCTTGTCGCCCCACTAGAGGACTGAGGTCTGCATTATCTTCCACTATCATTAATTCTACTTTCCTTTGTTGTCTGTGGAGAACACATACTGTATTTATTGTCTGATTTATGATCATTTGTTGGAATGTTTGTATTAATTGCCAGTGCCTACTGGAAGCCTTATTATGTAAGGCTTTTTATGTAAGGTTTTGATGTTCAAGTCAAAACAGCGACATACACAGTCAAATAAAAATGAAAAGGAAAAGTTACACAGCAAATATAGGAATAAAGTAGGAATTCCTACCACACCGTGTGTATAGCACCTGATAATAAAACTTCAAAGCTGCAATAAGATATTCAGAAGGTAATATTAATGCTGAGGAGATGTCTGGGACAACAACATATCTCATTTCATCCTTTATAACAGACTTTGACATTCAAGTGCTGTTTGTCTGTCTATATTAATTTTACATTCGCCATGCCCTATTTCCAGCTGTCGGGCCAGAGCAGGTTTCACGGGTCTCTGGCAGTCAAAGGCCCTTTCGGCTTGGGCCGTAACTCAACCGACAACTTCTACATAAAAAAGGAATGATGTATTGAGTTCAATGTTCTCACTTAACTCACCATCTATACCTGCCTCTACGTCTGCCTTTCGCTTACATAAAAAGAATGAGTTATTTACGCCTGGGGGCAATTTTAAGCACAGAAGTGTGTATATTAAAATTGCAAACAATCGTCTGAGGGCAGGCGTGCAAGACAATCAGAGGCCGGTGACTAAATATGACAGTGGAAGCAATAAATCTCAATCATTTATGTAACAAGCCGAGTGAACAAAGAGAATGTAGTTCATTCTCTTCTGACCTATTTCTCTTTGCCCCGCTCATCAATAATGGATGAAGAAGATGAGGCTGCCTACAATCCATCTGGAGAGGACCAGGCCTGCTTGGGTTCATTGGCTCGGCTCATTTGGAGAAAAAAATAAATAAAATAATAACGTTTCCTTAAGCTTTTGCTTCGAGATGCTCCAGATAAGCTGCTCCGTTTCATAAGGCAACTTGCGAGCCGCCCGCGGCGCAAATCAAACGCGCCATAGAGTTAAACGAGGACGTGATGCGTTGCGGCAGGGTGGTTTGTTTGCTCGCATGCTTGTTTGTTTGTTTGTTTGCTTGTTTGTTTAAATATGGCTCAGAAAACTCGCTTTAGCGCGGTTCTCTTTTGTGAGAGCTATCGTGCTCGAGTTTGATCTTTCACATGGTAATGAATGAGTCACAGAGTAGAAGAAGACAAAGAGGAGCAGATTTTGTTTGGTGCTCATCGCATAATGATGCGGGCTGGTACAGTGCGAGCACATGTAGTCAGGTTTCAGGGACAAAAAGAGATATATTTTAATCAAAGCCCACTTCTTGACAGAGAAGTGAGGGGAGGGGCGGACTGAGAGTGTGGGGAGACAAAAAAGAGAGGGAAATAAAAATAAAGATGAGAAACTGGGACCTCAAGACAAGAAAGAGGAAAAGAAAGAAAGAGAGACACGCAGCGATAACGAGAGAGAGAGATCATGATGAAGCAGATTGTCGTAACCCGCATTTCCTCAGCTGAGCAGCTCTGTGATGTGTGTGCACAAGACAGTTTTCTCCTGTGTACAGTCAGTGTTATTTTGGGACATGAAATCATGGCTTTTGTTCTAAAAACAGATGCCCTGAATGTGGCGTGAGAGCAGAGGACAAAAATACATAATCAACATCAACATTTTATGACCTCAAGAAGCATTCAGTCCAGATTCACAGCGACATCTCAAGATGTTTGCTAGCAGATCTCATCTGCCTCTGCTAGACCGATTCAGCTCCGCATTTAAGCAGGAATGCCCTCGTGCAGAGCTTAGATATCTCAATAGACAGCATTCCTCCTACTGTAGAGGCCATAACTGAATGGAGGACTAAGTGAAGCTGAACTTATGTAGCGTTATGTAGCGCTTTCCTGTAGCTCAATGGTTAGAGCTTGGCTTTAACAATGCCAAGGTCATGGGTTCGATCCCAGGGATTGCACATTCTCAGAAACAATGTATAGTATAATGCAATGTAAGTTATGTAAGACACTTTGGATAAAAGCGTCTGCCAAATGCATAAAAATGTAAAATATGTTTTTGTTCTACTTTTGCTTATGGTTTTCTAGGATGAAGGGACAAAAAAACATGTTGGTGTCATTTTGATAGTTTCAAAATATGGGCTTTGATGTCAAAAAATGGGAACGGGTTTCTCCTTGAAATTTGAAAGCATATGTATTTTTCTATCCTAACTTTGCACACCACGATCGTACACATATCTGCTTATATATATATATTACATATATTTATCTGCATCTCACCAATGTCTCGTACACATATCTGCTTATATATATATATTACATATATTTATCTGCATCTCACCAATGTCACAAACCAATAAGACTTTACAAGGTACCTGAGTCAACAATCAAAAGCCAGAGATTTCATTAACACTCTCAAATGATTCCTTTTTTATTAAATAAAGATATTTATATTACATTTATAACTTTATATGTTTTTTGCTTCTCAAAATCTGCCTCATTTTTGTCTCTAGTTTTTTCTGCCCAAATCACTTTTAGGAGAAACATCTGAGACAAAGTTGATACTTGAATGAAACACAACTGGGAACTCTGTTAAATTTTGTGAGCTATGAAAGAGAAACCTCTGAGCCAAAATAATGTCCTCTGGGTGAGTCACTTTATCTCTGAATACATGTTTTATTAAATGCGCATTGAGTTCTCACAGAACATGAATATCTGATCTCTTATTTCTGAACCACAGTGACTGACTTCATAATCAGAGCAAAGAAAGTGTGCAATATAAACGCAAGCTAAATTGCATTTCGACTGAGACATACTGTATGTATTACTATATGCAGAATCACAATAAATGCTTCAGAATAAAGGTTCTTAATAAACAAGAACTTATTTGTATTGTATTACATTATTTTTCATGTTGGCATGGAGATTATTTCACTGCATTTGGCTTTCTGATGGAAATAAGTAGCAGTAGATCATTTGGGACATCTAGCATGCACATCCTGTAATCTCCTTCATTAAGCATATTGATACTGAGAGCGAGAGAGAGGGAGAGAGGGAGAGAGAGAGAAGGGTATAAAAAAGGGCTTGTTTATGACTAAGACTGCAATAGAAGCTGAGAATACTGTTATTGATAGTCTTTGCATAGCCAAATAAACAGTAAAGTTTGTGTGCTTATGTGTGTGTGTGTGTGTGTGTGCGTGCGTGCACGCAGCCTTTTGTTTTGTTTGACATGCATTACAGACATTATGCTTTTGTTACAATGCCTTGTGTATAGTGACACATCATTATGATAAATCTGTTCCTTGGTGACAAGACAAACTACACTTGGAAAGACACATGATTTCTTTTTCTCCGCACTTCCCACACACATACACACACACACACACACACACATACACACACACACAAACACTGACCTTGGTGCATGACCAAGATTGATTGCTGTCAAAAGGACAGACACAATAAATAAACAAACAAAGCAATAACAGGCCATTTTTATGCAGATCTGAACACATCCATCAGTAAACACCTGAACATCCGCAGGCGGGACACATCCGTGTGATGTCTCAGCATGGAGGTATACAGCTGGGTTATGAATGTAGTCGTCTGTGTAATCTATCAGGGCTGAGTTTTAACTGCAGTCTGTCTCTGTGGGGGCCAGAAGTGTGTCACAATGACAAATGCAGCGTTTTACCACTCATCAAGTACCGCTAATGCGCTCCTAAAAGAGCTTAGAGACTGCTTCCTGTTCTCTCTCTCTCTTTATTCAATGAGTTTACGACACACGGCGAGTTGCTCATTTGGAATTTTTTCTTGTGAGTGCACATCTGCCTTTTTGCTAATTACCTGTGTTTACCTTAAGGTGTCACTCACTAAGACCTGCATCTGAAATCTCATCTCATGTGAAGCATGTACAAAAAATATCTAAACACTAAAGATAAATATTATATTTATAATATTTATCTTTAGTGCTTAGATTTTTTTTATTATATTATA
>JAZGTJ010009264.1:0-16478 GCA_036877575.1 Botia almorhae
GAGAGGTCACCGCTGATTGGAGGATTTATCTGGGAAAGGGAAGAAGAGAGAACGTCGATAAATTTTGAGGCTGCGAGGTTTTTAGGGAGCAGTGTGGAGCGCCTCATTGTGTATAGGGTTTAGTTCTGCAGCCAGAGCTCTGTATGCTTTATCCATTTGCTTCATTAAAAGATTGAACTTTCAATTCCGCCTCTGTCCGATTTTTGAACATGCAGGACTAGAGAAAAGTCCAACAATATCAAAGGCCTTAAGCAAGCCTCTAGTCATTCATATTGGTAGTGCACATGTTTGACAAACTCTGCCTTTTCCCTGTATGCTCCCGGCATTCCCTCCTGTTTGCTCATCAGCATTAAAGTGAAGGCATTAGGTATTGCTAATGACTGTGATAAGTTTGCATTGGTTAATTGGATTTTTGAAGTATGCATTGTTTGCACAATCAGCCCTAATGTTGCAATAATTCATTGTAGAAAGACAGGTTTGCAATTGTGTTCTATGACCACAAGAGCTTATTCAAGCTAGACCGTCTCATTTGCCAGGAGTGTAACACGAACAAACAGCAACATCGAAGTTTTGATTTCATCACATCAGAAAAGATTTACAACATCGTTTTTATTCTCCAGATCACCTGCCTTGCTGCTGAGTGTATTTGACATCACAGAATAGCCTAAAGCTGTAATTTCACCACTTAGAGTTATGAAACAGAAATGTCTTAAATTCATCAACTTGCTCTAATTATGAGCTGCTCATTACAAGGATTTTTATACTTTCTGTTGGAGTCACTGGGGAACATCTCACTTGTTGTTGAAGACTGGGGCATGTCGGCTTTAAGAGTGCAGGAATTATGGTAATACAGCAAGTAATAACAGAACTTCAACAGAATGCCAGCCATTCCTCCTGGCTCTGATGGCATCAGTCAGCTTGAATATGACAGACGTTTATGTATGAGTCGATTTTTGATGCTAAAAGCAACTAAATGCTATATGAATTTGACTTAATATAAAATATTGATTATATATATATATAAAATATAAAATCAAGTATCAAAAGCGAAAATATTTAGTCAAGACAGTAAATATAGCAGCTATGTACACTACTTATAGACATGGCAACATTTCCATTATGACTGTCAGACCCACAACAAAACACAACAAGCTATTTTAATGATTTCAACTGTACAAAAAACATTTTTTTCCATCCTACCACATAAAGCTGACATTTTTACAACTGGGACAATTCAAACAGCTTGGAAAAAACTCTTGATTTTCCTTCTACAGCATGCAATGCACATATTTAAAAGTCATAATGGCTTTTCCCCTCCACAAGTGCCTTCAGTCACCAGAGAGCTGTAACCTCCACAAATGAGATTCCATTTTCATACCTAATAGACCCAGTAGAGTCCCTTAAAATATCACAGGTACAGAGAAGCATTGTATAGTTCCCTCTCTAAGTCTGACAAAAGGTGAAATAACTTAAATTTCAGTCTGTTCATTTAACAAAGTTATCACATGATTTTAAAAGCAAATGACCTTGATGTTCGCAGTCCTCGTTAATGTTTTATTATATGGAGAAGTCAGGAAAATCTACCAAAATTCCACTTTTAAAAATAAAGACAGTCATACATGTTTGAAACAGTGTTTAGGTTTATGATCAGTAGTTGACAGTTTGTCTTTTGTAAAGCCTGTTGTTTTTAATTACTGAACTCAGCTGAACCATACAGTGGTCACTGACTACTTTTGCCAGACATGATCTGATACATGTGCTAACAATCTCATACCAGTATTAGCATTTGACCTTAAAAACTGTTAAACCATTGAAGGGCATTATCTTCATTTCACACGCTCATGCACCTGATCGTAAACCACCTCACAATGCAATTTACTTTGTTACTATCTCATCACATCGAGTTTTCAAACAATTATATGGTGAATACGAAAAAATGAATACGGAACCCAAAACCTTGATTGTGCCAGTTAGAGGCAGTTCCGCTACGTGGGCTGCACTCAACCAGACCAGGAGAGGCAACAGAGGTAATAACCCTGATTATTAATTTTGATTTAAAAAGAAACAGTCTAATTATCTCTCTTGTTCTTTGATGAGTTCACTGGGGATCTTATTAGTCAAATCAGACACGTCAATTATATATTCAGTCCACTCCGAGGGTGGCGCTCCATGCTTTTTTACCACGGCTAACGACCAGGTGCCTACATCCCAACATGGAAAAATTACACTGTGCTGTGATGTGTGACCACTAAAGTGTTTAAAATATCACAGCGCCATTAGTAAATCCCAAACGAAACTTGTGGCATTTTGGCTGGGTGGGGAAGAATACAGTACATGCAAGTCGCTGCCGTGCTGTGCAAAGCTGCTTTGATGTGCCCTAATTATAAAAAGTTGGATTGCATTGAAAGCAAGACCTTCCGAAATAGATTATGATATTATATTTTAGAGAATATATTCTTATCGTATTAACTGACAGAATTTATAATGGTTTTTGAGTGTTTATTACAAGATTACGACTAGGCTGATCGAATCACACCTATTATTCAGGGACACTGGAGACTCTTGAATAGTTTCTGCAACAAATATAATCTTTTGCTGTGTAGGGCTGATGCCAACATTTATCACCCCTACCTCTTATATAGCCACTGGCTTGGCACATTTGGCTTATGAAATAAATTGGTACTTGCAAAAATATTACTACACTTCAGATAAAAGGCAGCACTATCCATTCAGAATATAAATAGCCTATTTATTCAGTAGCATCATAACTGCTATGCATGTTCTTGCACTCACATGATTAATTGCAAACCAAATATATTTGTAATGATTACGGTCCACTCGGTAACTTCAGCTAAATGCACAGTTCACGGTTTTTCATTTCTTGGTACAAGGGAGCAAACGCATCTGATTTAGTGGTTTAATTCGCATAACCTGATTTGACATTCAATGATTTAACATTTACACTTTTCTAAAGATTAGCTGAAATATTATCGCCATCGTCATATGTCCTAATTTGGTCTGTTATTGTGCCATAAATAAAAGTATATAATTCAATGCAGAAAATGAAAGCCATTTCTACCAAGTGCTCTGTTCTTTTGCCTTTATGTTATGTTTTATTTGCACTGACAGCGATTGTATCTCTGGAGGTTGGCGGGTCGCTGTAATGCTGGTAGCTAGTAGACATTCTTACAGCTGGATGCCCTAATGCTATTGGTAGGCTGTGCAACTAACCAATGACTTGTAAAGAAACACGTTAAACAGTGTAAAAATTAAGAAATTATTCTAATTGGACAAAGAAATTAATCTTTGGACAAAGAAACTAATCTAACTCGCTTAATCTTGCTGTTTAAAATTTACATTCTGATGGGGAAAGTATTTCTATATAAATTGCATACCACAAAAAGGCATCATATAATGAACAAGATAATCAGGATTAACAGTTATAAGCACGTGAATTAAACTCACGCAGTATGTGATGATTTCTGACACAGTTTTCCATTCATCTTTTTTATATTATATCACAGTATGTGGGCAGAAACAGATCATACAGAACAGCGAAATCGCTTAGAAACATTATCTTCTCTATTTTCCCTACACGTCAGATCAAACCTGTTTTTCCACTGTCCACAGAAACACTACAGTTTATGTAGCTTAGCAGAAAGAGTATGGTGCTAGCAAAACCAGTGCCAGGGGTTTGATTCCCATGGAAATCCATGATATGTGTTCCTTCAGGGGCAAAAGTGTCCTCCAAATGCATTGATGTAAATAGAAAATGTTTCAGTATTTCTCAGGACGGCGTGGCATTGGTTCAATATACTGCAGTGCTGCTCTTTACAGTCAAGGGATGAATTAACATACGTTGTGTTCCCATTAAACAGACATAGTCATGTACTGATTCAAGCCTTAATCTCGTTCCGGGTCCCTGAATGCGTGTTATTAAACATTACCTTTAAAATGGCTTAAACATTGACTTAAACTCACTGTTGAAAGACTGAATGGGAGCAGTGTAGCTGGATGCATTGACCATAAATCAACAGTATCTCCGGGTTATGGATCGAAAGTGTGTTTGGCCCACAACATCGACAGTCATTAAGAATGCATTTCATGTACTTTGTTCTCTGTATCAATCCTTTGACATTCAGCAGATTGAAGCAAATGTGAAAGAGAATATCTTTTCTGTGGGCTTAAGCATATGCCACACAGCCCGCAGCTCAAAGAGAGAATTTTCCCTTTATGAATAAAATGTATAGGAATATGTTTGGTGGTACTGAACAAGAATGTATTAGTCTGGCCTATTTCGAATTTTGTTTTGAAAGTAGCACAAGCGAACTGATATTGTATGTTACCGTTCAAAGGGCATAGCTGCTTCATTTTGCATTTGCTATTACGGAAAGACAAATTTCACGAATGTAATTTTTTTCTGCTACATAAACTGCAGCATTTTGTTTTTACTGTTCATATTTTTTAAGGCTTTTTTTAAAAAAAGAATTCCAAACAAATCTTTGAAACACATTTATTGTCTGTGTCTCAATCCACTTTCCCATGACGTAAATGAGTATGTTGTGAACATAAATTTGAGCAAAAGATCCACAAAGACTGTGGATTAAGAGACACCTAATATCAATGTATCCACAGTTTAAATGATGAGGTCATATCAACAGCATCTGACAGGCGCAGTCGGCTCAAGTGTTGATGTACATACGTTTGAAAAAGGAAGTTACATTGATAAATATCTATATTATATAGCCAGCAGCCTTTCTTTTACATCACAGCCATGAACTGTGATTTGCTACTATGATATGAAGTTAACCAATGCCTAAATAACGTTTTAGTAATTGTTTTAGCTGACTCACATTCTATCTCACATTCAGGTCAAGCCCCATTCTGTTGTGAAACATCCAGTTTTAACATCTAATCAGTTCCCAAAGGCAAACATCAAGTCCCGCCCCACACATTTTCTTGAAACATGTTTTACTTACAATTACATCACATTATAAAATCAAAATGTGTATGGAATGGAAATGTACATTGTTTTTCACACAACATGCACAAATCCCAAACTAAATTCACAGTGGTCATGAAGCAACGTTTACCTGTGATGACATTCGCAAAAATGCTTAAATATTAAAAAGGTCTGTTGGGTATTGCTGGTGAACGTTATATGTATATATGCCCCATATATTTATTTCCTGGGGGTCAAAATCCAGAAATAGTCAATGTGACAAGAGTGCACGAGCCAGGGGGAACGCTGAAAAATGAGCTGACAAATGCTGTTTCTATAAGATCTTGACAGCAATGCAAGTGGCATATAATTCTCTGCGGTGAGAGGGGGGAAAAGGGTAGCAGACACCTACAGCGCAGAGCCCGACTCTACAGAGGCGGCCTCTGGGAGAGCAAATTATTTTAGTTGTATGCGCAACACTGCTGGGACAGTCCAGTTATCTGTGAGCACAACAGCAACACGTTAACTATGTGTTTTATTCAGTTTTATTCATTGACAAGTGTGCAGTTGTATACAATTGACATAATTCACCATTCAATCATTTGTTTATCTGTTTACTTATTATTTAGTGACATTGTTTACTTATAGTGTGATAGATATGACCACCATGACCACAGTATATCAAAACGAATATATGGATTATCAATGGAACATGAATTATCATGATTGAAACCCTCATTTACAGTAAACACTGAGGTTTAAAATGATATTATGATGCTGGATGCTTGTAGAAGAACCAACAAAAGCAGTTTTGACACTTTCACATGCAGATTTAGAAATATGTTTACCATATTTCATTTCCTTAATATGATCTAATTAATAAAACCATCAGACATTTGATTCTTTTAATACTTTAATAGACAGTGCTGAGGGTATGAACTAGGGACATGATTGATATACACCTGTTATTAAGGTATCTATAAATTAAGTTTGATTCTATGAAATTACTTCTGTACTTTGACTTGTTCCAGAAATATTCCAGGTTGAACATTATGTCACTAATATGCAACATTATAACCCTAATGTTAAAGCTGAGAATATCTTTTTTCTTTAGAGCAAAAAGTGAGGTTATTGTAAGGCACAATGGGAAATGTAAAGAACATGAAGCCTGGCAAAACACATTAAAGCATGCTGTTTCAAAAGTATAGCTGAAAGACTCAAACATTATTCAGCAGGGTTACAAAGGCTGCAACCAACACTGAAGCCCACAAAATGCTCTGTGGATAATTTAACATCATCGTGGGATAACGTGAATGATCAGGGTTTATACAAATCACAGGTTTTGGAGGCAATTTTGTGTGCATGCTGTTGTAGAAGCAAAACGTGGGCATAACAAATACTAAGACATTCGAAAAATCATTTTCATTTTTTATGGGTTCACTATAATTATGCTGATTATATATTAGTGATGTGAAATGACAAAATAGAAAGTTTTTGCATGTTTTTCTGACAACATGAGGGGCTAAATTATTTTCTGTGAGAATCTGTATTGAATAAAGAACATACCATGAGGGTATTTATCAGCCCAGTGGGACTCTCCCAGGATTGGAATTATTTACAGAGAGTTGTTAGATTTTGAAGCACACCAAAAAATTGGTCTAGATTATATAGATGAGAAATTTTGCTGTTTTTGCTATTGTGTGCGTCACTGCTTTTTGCAGTCCCTCCCCCACCCAGAAGATACACATCTGTCCCAGGTGTGTGAATGCACGAGAGGTTTATTCATTGAATTAGATGTTTACTTATGTATATGAAATATAATAATTGCTTTTTAAAACTATTTTTTAAATTATAAATCAAATGCAAAAATTAAAAACAAAAACAACAACAAAAAAAATTTGTTGCCTAATTTTCTTGTGTGATCTGGCAACACTGCATGACCTGTCATTTGAGAACTGAGCCTGGCCATGATGTACCTAAAACTTTCTGCTTGACTTACTCACAGTCAATACCAGCCAAAGGCTAAAAGATCCATCATGAGACCACAAGAAAACAAAGTTAACAACATAGTAAGCCCTTATTGACATACTGAATACACTAAATCCACCTGTCACACTGAAGGTTTCAATTAGCACCGAACCATCTTAATGCACTAATTCAAATGAAATATTTTTTATGAATAAAGTCACATGATCAAATATCGATCAGGCCACCTCAATCAAACAGATTTTGCTGAAACAGCACTTGAGCCATACGTCCATAACTTAAATGTGGAGATGGAGTGCAAGGGGGGCATTGCTGGACACTAGCAGCTTGTCGGGCTGCCCGGGGAACTGTGTGTAATTGAAATGTCAACGGTGCCCGAGTGGAGCGGAGGTTTTAGGCATGCTTGAGCGCACAGGAGACAGATGAGAAACAGCCCAGTGCCTACAAAGTGGCATCTTCCCACCCTTAACTCCTGGAGAAAGACCCACACGCCCTGCTCACATTCAGGTCATGTGCTGCCCACTGACAAAGATTAATGAGATCTCATGATGGTCAAAAATATTACAATAAATGGCTTGTTAAATTAAATCTCAAAGGGGCAGCTTGACTACTTTTCTGCAGTTCTTCTAAAGCTGCAGGTAAACATAGACCATGAAAATTAAAGAATTCAAAAAAGGAGGGTATGTGCTTAAGAATAAAATAACTCCACTTTTATGCCTATTTAGGGTTTAGATTTGGAGTATCTTTTTATAGACTTATGGTTATTAGGTAAATGTTGTATATATTGGTATCATTTCCTGAAAGGTGTCCATACTCTACATATCACATTTATTACTTATTTTACTTATAAGTACTTATGCATGAATCAGTAAATAATTTGATGGGTAAAGACTTAAGATTCTGTAAGTATAAATGCTAAATAATGAGCCAGTTTTGTAAATCTATAGGTACAGCTATACATGATGATTAAAATGATTTAAAAATCCCGGTCACAGGTAGTCAGATCTCCAAAAAGTTGTCCCATGTTGCCCTGCATTAAAAGATAACCTTCCATTTGTGTTAATTGGAATGAAAGACAATGAAAGACGTTTTTAGCATCTGGAAACGCAATTTGCAACATTTAAGAGATAGTTGACATGGCAACACTAAACAGAATTCACTTCTGTTACAGATAACATCAACTACTGTATATTAATTAACATTTTTACAGTGTAAGATTAGATCATTGCTGGCGATTGCCATTTAAGTATCACAAGCAAATTAAGTGGTTTCAATAATTCATTTGTTAAGTGCCATGTAGTCATGTATTCTGATATTGCTCACTATAACTCACCTGTATTTGATGAAGCCATTCTGCAAGGCAAACGTTCACTTTGACCTCAACAGCTTCATCATGAGTGTAATTAACGGCACAATTAAGCACATGATTGTATGACTAGAGAATTATTGAGAAAGCACTAGAAAAAAGGTCTCTCAGATCGTTGAGGCCTAAATGCGCATCTGTAACATCATAGCGGTTTCCTGTCAGACATGGCCCGGTCATGTTAGCTGAGCCATTTATCTTGATGATGTTGAAAGATCTAGCATTACTTTAAGGGTGCAAACAGTGTTGTAAAAGTGTACTGCTGTGATGCATAATAGGTTCAACGTGCCATGACAACCGTTAGATAATTTTGAATTTCTGAAGACAAGCTTGAGTGGGACATTTGATTACTGATGTGGGAGACACATATTACCCTTACACTTTGTATAATGCAGGTTACCTCAAACACCGTTGACTAATACAGGACATGTTTAGTCATGGTTCATTGCTTACTAGACA
This sequence comes from Botia almorhae, assembly GCA_036877575.1. Classification (NCBI taxonomy): domain Eukaryota; kingdom Metazoa; phylum Chordata; class Actinopteri; order Cypriniformes; family Botiidae; genus Botia; species Botia almorhae. Next base: position 8,751 of record JAZGTJ010009264.1, read on the forward strand.
ATGATTTAATCACAAAACTAATAGCAATGCCCATACAGTTAAAATCTTGTAAGCAGGTTTAGGATTTGATGAAGTCCAATGAAACATAATGAAAACATTGTCAATGATGTCATTAAACATTTGTAGTGAAGTTTATTGTGTTGTCTGCGCAATAAATGCCCTTCAAGATGTTGCCTTTACTCCAGCATTACAGAGACTGAACGATGCAAATAGCCACAAAATAGGAGCAAATGCAGTAGCAAGCCATTAAAAAGGAACAATTGGGAAGGGAGTTTACTTTTATTGATGCTATAAATTAACACAAAGAGGGGAGAAAAGATGAGCAGGTGGGCCAGAAATGTCTGGGACCTTAAAATGTTGCTTGCAGTGTCACAGTGGCTTGTGTAAACATAATTAAATTGTAAAGAACAGGTTGCACTATAAAAGACTGTTATAAAACTGTTTTTACTACACGTTCAGTCTGATCTCATTAGTAATTATATGTACTTGTATGCAAAATGTGGTTCCAACGTATGTGGATATTTGATCACGTCCAATATTAGCATACTGACATCCAAAATGTAAACTTTATGTATGTTTATAAATATTTTGAGGTTCATTGAGTATTGCATTTATAGAATTCATAGAGGGTGATTTAATTGTTTTTATAATAAGTGTGATAAATTTGCATATTAAATATATACTGTACTGCGCATAAGGCTTAATGTGTAATATTCATTTTTCTAAGTGTAATGTACTTATTATTTGTTGAATTGTTTACATTTGTAAGTTAACTGTCTCTCACTCTTCACTTTTTCTACAGAAAACATAACCGTCGCTAGATATCAAAGAGATGTTTAGACGTTTAGTATTAATTTTTACAATATCAACACTGTTTTAAAAATCATTTTTCTGATTATGTGCGCATACAAAGAGTTACTTTTCTGCAGCATATCAAACTTCTCAAGGTGCAATCAGAGTGAAAACACATCTAATCAGACAAGACTGTAATCAAAGCAGCGACTATTTGTGGTAATTTCTAGCAGGAGTATCACTTTCTTACAAATCATAACTTCTCTGACAGAATTTGTGATTTTATAGTGTTTATTGTCTTTAATGATATTAAAAGATGCAATCTTTGCGTTTCTTTTATGTTCCTTTATAGAACTGTCCCGTCCATAATGATTTTACCTATTTTGGCATTTTGTCTAACTAATGAAAGACAGGATGAGTGTTTGGTCATTATTTTGGCCATTACATTTGGATGTAATGGTCATACAGAAACTACAAACTTTTAATAAGCATGATACCTGTATCCTAATTGATAATTGATGACTGATCGTTTTTTTGTCTGTTAAAAGACATTGACCCTATAAAATATCTGACTCCTTTTTGTTAGTAGCTTGCACCACATCTAATTAGCTAACTAGCCCCCTTAAAACTGTAGCTTCCCTGTAAATAAGATACCTCAGATGAAGAACTGGCAGCATCAAGCTGCAGTTGCATAGCAGCTTCTCCAATGCGGTTATGGTAACTACACATTATTCAGTGACATGCAATTATCACACACTTACACATTTCTTTTTGTTTTCTACACTGCAGTGTATCATTCAGAATCACACAAGAGACTCTATCTGCCCTCATGTGCATGTGTGAAGAGCCGTGGAGCCGGAAAGCCGTGAAGCGGCTGGTGTCGCGAGCTGCCGGAGCAGCGCTAACGACTCGCCGCAGGGCGTCTCGATGACTCATTAATCTCCGCTTTTGTCTGTGTTTATAAATACAGCTACGAGCCTCATGCTAATCTGGGATCTGTGGAGAGACAGAGATGATTGCTCCATTTCACTTTTCCTTAGAGTTTCACCCATAACGAGGAGAGCAGGGAGCAGTGGACTTGCCACTGGGAATGATGTCAGGTGGGCAGACTGCTCGGATGGTGCGGCTTCCATCATCACTATGAAAATGCCAAAGCCAATCATGACGCAGAATGACTCAGACATCCTGTGTGGTCTACAACCAGACTAGGATCTGAGGCCCAATGACCTAGTTCTGTTACATAATGTGCAAGGTTGACCTGTCAGTGTTGATTTTGCTCAATTCTGTTGACAGAAGTCCACCACTGCCCCTATTTTTAGATGGATGACACATCTCGGGAATGTAAAACCCTCTTGATAAGATTAATGTTTAAACAAGGTCAAAGATCACAAATGAATGATAGCTGAAGCATACTGATACATTTTAAAGATGTGCAAAAAGTGCCAAGGTTAAAACTTAAGTGTAAATTGGACAAGAACTCAAGGAACTAAATCAAGGCAACAGTCATACTGATACATGGTAAAATGGTATCCTGAGATGGCCTTTACTCAGACTTCATTTTCTGACCTTTATGTATATATCTCATTATCTCTATCCTGTCACATTCTCTCTTCCAAGTCTCCTGCCTCACTTGCACCACCCCCTCTCTGTTAAGCACAGGAAACAGAATATATAAACATTTAAAGAATACTGTGCCCTATGTACTATATAACAATAAGCAAAACCTATAAGCTAATCTAAACGGATCAAAGTGTTATTCGGTTGTAATTGTACTTTCTTTCAAATTCACATTACAATTTGTATCCCATTGTGCTACCACAATTCAAATTCAGAATCTGAATTGAAATTGTACATATGTTGCTAATGCAGTCCACTTTCTTGCTCTCTCTAGCTCCTATTGGTAAGGTAAGTGACACCTGACCCAGCTGGATTATGAGAAAAGCTGAAACCTCTGTGGCTCTCTTGATGTACATTTGATTGTGCTCAGTGGCAGTGTATATTGGCACACGTGGCTCCAGGCTTCTAGCCAAAAAGATATATTTACCACTGAGAGATCCTTCCTTTCACTCTAATCAGATGAGGATGTGATGTAATAACATACATGACATTTAAAAAAGCCCCTTGCGATGCAACTGCAGCTATGTGCTGTTGAGAGGCTCTGAATATGTCTGATATTACTGCTTAAATACACAATACAGTCCAAAACTTTTAATGTGGACCATGGCTGCTTTTAGAACTTCACAAAAGGATTTTTTAAGATGTTGTTGTAAGGGCCCCAGAGAGAAATAAATAAATCATAGAATTTTGAATCAGCAATATGGCAGCCTGACATATGATTTATTATTGTCTATCATTCTAAAACGTGGCTAGAGGGAAATGTTCAAAAATCAGACCTTAATTAATTTACAACATAGATGAGGTGAAAGACAAGTGAAGTATCAATGTACTATGCTGCTGCAGTTTCTACCATGTAAGTCTAATAATCTAATATCTAATATCTAATAAACTGTGCATGCGTTCATATTGTTTATGTATTTAAAGGCATGTAAGTGAACACAGTACATTTCATGTGACTTGCTAACCAGATGAAGCTGATAAATATTTTCCAAGACCACTAAATTATATATGCCACATTCAAGCCACCATTTTGAAGATTAACTGTATATATTGCAAAAGACTTACAGTTCATGTCCATTTCGTTTTCATATTATAAGAGCATATAAGAGCAAAAACAACAAAACCCTTTCATTTAAATAGCATGACAAAATGCTTAACATTGTTTCATTGCGTTTTGGCAGGCTAAGTAATTTATAAACAATGGGTGACCAATCATGACAAATCAATTTATAAACAATGGGAAACCAATCAGGACTAATCAATTTACAAGCAACAGGTGACCAATCAGGACTAATTAATTTATGAGCAACAGGTGACCAATCAGAGCCTTGGTGTTTTGGCAAGAGATCTGCTTCTATACAGAAAAGGTAACTTGCAAAGGTTACACAAACAATGCCAAAGAAACATTTTCTTTGCTCATTTGTAGATTATAGTTGATATTTTTGTTGCTACTCATCATGATCTTAATATTACCGTTACTTTTATCCACATATCTTCTACAGAGAAGAGTTTTATGAACAGATAAAAAAACTTTGAAAACATTGAAGCCATTATTAACATTTATGGAAACCTGAATCCAGCAATGCGTGAATTCAACAATCTCCAACATGAAAATATCACAGACACTGTTTTAGAACAGACACTGTTTTAGGACTAATACGACTGAAGCTCATTTACAGCTACAAAACAAAGTACATGTGAGATATCATTTTCAATTTGAACTTGCCGATATTGTTTAGTTTGCAGTTTTAAAGTTACCATTACAGTTTTTAAAGTGGTTCTTGTTTTTCTGCTTTGTTGAAGTGTCATGTTTGTCAGGCACAGGGTTTCTATTTATTTTAGTAGTTTTGCCAACTAAAACATGACCCGGTGTGGTGCTTTGAGCATGGAATAGAGTTTAACATTGACTTTAAATGACAACTGATGTTGATGGGATTTATGTTTCGGTTGTCCAAAAACAAAGACTTTCCAGAACAAGCGCATAACTGCTGCAGAAAACAACAGATTATGACATCAACCAGTGTAAATTAATTGCTGACTTCATCACGCATAATCATCAAGCCTTGTTTTAGTTACAAATGATTAAATGTGTAGTGTTAAATACATAATATACAACGCAGCCTTCTTCAGAAGTAAACATGGAATTGTGAAAATACTTTAGTCAACTAAAATATCAGGGTTGATTTAAATTCTGCTTGCATTAGTTTATAGATGCTGTAGGGTTGAATATTAAATGGTATTTGTTGCTGTCACAACCCCATCTCCTTATTTAAAGGGACCCTTTGCATTCCTGAGCCCACAGGAAAGTTAATAAAGAACAAAGACTATAGGCTGAGGTGTTTGTGTTGTATGTAGGGAGTCATTTGCCATTTGTACAGTACAGTGGAGGGTTAAACATGGTCCTCTTATTGGTCAGTTTGATTATCTTAGGTTGGTTTCAGTCACATGGTCATGGAAGAATAAAAAGGGAATGTAAGATATGCTCTGGCTCTTCTTTCCCATGCTCTTCTTTCCTTTGGGTGTTTTCCTTGAGCTCTGCTTATGGATTCTGCCCTTATTTTATGCTCTTCTCTATCTGAGATCTAGGCCCACATTTCAGGCCTCTCTTTTCTCATATTTCTTTCTCTGTTTCTATTCTTTAAGGTAATATTCTTCACATACACTGTTAAAAGTTAATTGCATATGTTATTTTACCAATTACATGCATCTTCATTGTAACCATTTTATTGTATAACTTCAGGCATTAATGTTAATAAATCCCTTCACCCATAAACTCTGTACCAACTAGTTTCGCTTTATTTTTAATAATTAAAAGCAGCATAGTGCCAAACAATATAATAATTGTAGCAACACTTCTTCATATAGCTATCTTAACTGCGCTTATTTCCGTCGTTGGTATAAGTAGCAGAAGGCTGGAAATTGACAGAAAATATACATCTAGATGTATAAATATACCTTCTTGCAGTTTTCTAGTCATTTCGGCATTCCTACAGCTTGAACCACTGTAGTGAAAGCACCCTTATAGATGCCAAAAGTTTTGCTTTGTAAACAATAATATATTGGCTGTATTGCCAAACGTTCGCTGAACACATATAAACAGTGTATTTGTATGTTCCCTTTCAGTCAGTCATGTTTGACGTTACGTCAACGAACTGACGTATGGGGTCTCGCTTGAGAGCCCTATCACCCTTGTATAGAAAAAATGCACCAGTGAACATTGGCCCGAGAGGAAAGAGTCAATGAGCATTGGGCAAAGGAGCTGCGGGCCGGGTCACGCCTACCTGGAAGTGGGTATATAAAGCCGTCCGCAGCTCGCTTTCAGAATTTTGCTTCAGAGCCGAGTGTTCACTAATCATGTTCATTCGACTTTCACCTTTGGAGTTCTCCAGCGTCTGCTGTGGGTAAATGCGCAATCAGCGGTTCCCCTCAGCGCTTCGGTGGACCTGGTTTTAAAAGAGCTTATTTCCTATAAAGAGCCAATTTCCATTTTAATGAGCTCTTATGATGACGTGCATCTTTTTAAAGATGCCTTTCTATCCGTATGTTCCTGGATGTGTTCACTTCCTGACCTTGTCTGTTGACTATGCTCACTGCATCACATGCCTGGGCGAAAAGCATGCAGTGGTGGTGTTCATGGTTGGGTTGTTCTCTCATTATCAGAGCATGCTCATCTTAAAGCTGCGGTCACAGCTCTCTATCTCCTTGAGAGATCGAGCTCCCTCTGCTGCTACCCATTCTGTTGCACAGGCTATGCGCTTGAAGGCAGCGGAGATGGTTAGCGCTTTGAGAGACCTTGAGGTGCGTCATTGGGACTAGAGCTGTCGGATGGTGGCGGTGCTCACCCCGCCGGGAGAGTGGGCTGCTCTTCTTTGAGGATGAGGAAGAACTTCTCTCTTCAGACCGGATTGTTTCTCTGGATTCAGACTCAGAGTTGACAGCCATGCTTATCTGAGCAGCTGCGGCCACTGGACTGGAGTAGAGCTCTCCGCCCAGTGAAGAGTAACGTGGCTGGAGAATTGGTTCATGGGGCCGCACAGGAACCCCAGGAACAAATCGTGCCCACAAAAAGAGGTGAGCTTTGGCCAATCTTGGACCTGCGTGTCATGAATCGGTCCCTGCACAAGCTACCCTTTAAGATGCTCATGCTGAAACACATTCTCTCATGCGTCTGCCCCAACGATTGGTTCGCAGCAATTGACCTGAAGGATGCATACTTCCACGCATCAGGCACCTGAGGCTTTAGGTCAACTGGGAAAAGAGCAGGCTCTTCACAACACAGGGCATCTCTTTTCTCGGTATGAAGCTAGACTCTGTCACTGTGGTGGCGCGCCTCTCCAATGAGCGTGCATGGTCGCTGCTGCAATGCCTGAACATGTTCAGGGGCAAGACAGTGGTCCCACTGAAACACTTTTAGAGGCTCCTGGGGCATATGTCAGCCACGGCCACAGTCACACCACTCGGCCTGATGCATATAAGACTGCTGCAGCACTGGCTACATGACCGAGTTCTGGGATGGGCATGGGGTCGCAGCACACACCATGTGGTTGTCAAAGCGTCCTGCCACCAGACTTTCAGCCCTTGGTCAGACATCGCCTTTCTACGGGCCGGGGTGCCCCTAGAACAAATGTCCAGGCACGTTGTTGTGACAACGGATGCCTCCAAGACTGGGGCTGGGGCGCTGTGTGCACCGGGCAGGCAGATTCCTGGACAGGACATTAGCACCTGTGGCACATCAATTGCCTCGAGTTGTTGGCAGTGCTTTGGCACTGTGCCGGTTTCATCCGTTGCTGCAAGGCAGGCATGTGTTAGTTCGTACAGACAACACAGCGACTGTGGTGTACATCAACCGCCAAGGCAATCTACGCTCTCGTCGCATGTCTCAAATTGCCCACCATCTCCTCCTTTTGGAGTCAGCGGTGACTCTGGTCTCTTTGTGCCGCGTACATTCCAGGCGAACTCAACCGTGCGGCTCAAGTCGATTCGGGGAGTCTTATAGCCTTCCCCAGACTGATGGGCTGTCACCACCTTCTTCCTGATGTTCTCGGATATCTGCTTTCCTCTGGACATTCTTTGACTCCTAAGGATGTCTAATTGTATTGGTCTGCTTAACTGATTAATTAAGCACCCAAATGTGTTTCACCTGAATCGGTTACCCGCTTGACTTTACCAATACAGCTAAGGCACATTAAATAATTTAATCTTTCGTGTAGTTTTTGGGCTACTCAAAAAATTCCCTCTAAACAAACATATGCAATTGATCAACATACATCTGACATTTAATTTATAAAAAGCAGGTGATGGTAAAATAAGAAAATCATG
>JAZGTJ010009265.1:0-19620 GCA_036877575.1 Botia almorhae
GGTTGAATTGTCCTAATTGAAACGTCCTAAGCAGGTATAGGGCTACAACCCGCCGAGATCGCGAATACTACCGGATCTGCCACACCTTCATTTTGTACCAGGGTAGATAACCCCAAAATAGCACAAGGAACAGAGAAAAAATAATTAAACAGACATAAGAACATCATATGATAAGCATCAGGCGGAGCGAGCCGGGTGCGTAAGGGCGCGAGGTAAGAAAATAACGCAAATGAAATCTGCCGCGAGCACAAAGCGAGCCTTTGTGACTTACCGTGCTGTCCGTTATGCGCTTTTCCGGAGCTAATTTTGCCGTCGGTGGTCTCAAAGTGGCACTGTAGCTCGAGCAACCATCCTCCTGCTCCGACTCTTTGTCAACATCGGTACCAGGAGGGCGAGAAAACAGGGGCTCGTGGGTGGAAATCAGACACCCTCGTGTAAGTCTGCAACCCGCTCGCGCAACCGCATAGAGACGCTCGCCACCCGTCCGCCACAACACGAGGCGTTACAGCGCACAAAGAAAACCATCATGCAGCTCTTGGCACTGTTACTACAAAGTGAAACCCCCACTATTATACAAATGATGTAAGTGTTTGATATAAGTGTTTATGTATATGACACTTCTCATAGTGTGCTACAAATATTTTAATACACATATGCAATAATCACACTTTAAACATAGTGCAAAAATACTTATGTAAACGGGTTTATTAAAAGCATACAAAAGCAAGCCCAGCATTTTTTTTTGGCTGATTTTCCAACTAAAAAAGGCAAATTGTAAATCGTATGTCCCACAACTCAACATGTTCTTACTCTCCCATTCAGACAGTCACACTTAGACAGTCACACACACAGTCACACACACACACACACACACAGTCACACACACAGTTATTGAATCTCTCCAATGTAGAGGCGCTTGTCGCTGGCTCCTGAGAGAACTGTGAAAGACAAAATAATAAAACAAAAGCAATTACACATTAAGCTGAAAAACACGTTTTTTTAAGATTTGAAAAACACAAGTAATTTTTTTTTACCAATGGGTTCTTCTGGATGGAAAACCACCTCGTTGACTGATCCAGCATGACCAGGGAGCTTATAAAGAACCCTACGGGATGTTGTGTCCCAAATATACACAAATCTGAAACGGAGACACATCATATTAAACATAACCATACACATAAAGCACTTCAGCAATACTGCATACACTACACTGACAACACACATACCGGTCAGCAGATCCTGCAGCAATCTTACTTCCATCAGGAGACCATGAGCATCTGAGAAGATTCTAAACACGCATATAAAAAATGTATTTTTTTCTATTCTATGCCAACAGCTCTGTGATGTCTGAACTTTAACTTTACCTTTACGTTCATTAGCGTAAAAGAAAATCATGTATCATAATGACCTATACAAAACATATTCTTTCTGCAAATATACAGAGTTGGGCTTACCTTCTCAAAGTTATGGACATTTCCTTGAAAGATCTTCACACATCTCTCCTTTGGTGCAAATGGACGAATATCCCAGACACGCACTGCAAACACATTAAATCGAGTTTAATCACAAATTAAACCCAAAAATCCATTAGGCAAACATTAGCCCTGTATAGCCACTGTGAGTGCTGCTTGTATTCTATAACATAGAATATGCCCAGAAATGTATACAAATTTAGGCAAATCACACACTGAAATAATGGTTCACACATGTACATACACAGGTAGGCTTACCGCTGTTATCCATTGAATTAGAGAGCAGGTAAGACCCATCTGAACTGAGACTGAGACCTGTAACAGAGTCTCCATGACCCTGCATACTGTAAATCAGCTTGTTCTGCCTCAGGTCCCACACCTGCAACATATAGGTGAACACATGTAAGAACAGATTCTGGCAAAACAAAAGGCCATAAAGAATATGTAGAACATGTGGACACAGACCTTTATGTCATTGTCAATGCCTCCTGAGATGATCTGGTCACTGGTGTCGTTGAATGTCACACTAAGAACTTGATATGTGTTCTGAAATGTGTGAACAGAGGCCTTCTTCCTGATGTCCCACAGCTACAATACCACACAAATAAACAACTAGTACTACAGGACTCAATTAGACTACTGAAATATTATTAGCCTGGCACACAAACAGCATTAAAAAACATTCTCTCAACATTCTCTATATGTTCAGGCAGGAATCAATGCAATTTTAGACATTTCATTTAACATTAAAACACTCGATGAGCAACAATTTTTAAAAGGGTTAAGGTAAAAATAGCTGCTTAATGGTTAGTATCCGAGTCAAAGGTACAGTAACTGAAGGATTTCAGAATTACAACCATCACAGTGAATTGCTTAAACTCATAAAGAGTTAGGAGGATCTTTCATAAAATAGGTCAGATTATGTTTAGATGAAAGACTACATGAAGAACAAACTATTACATTCAAATCTATTCATAACACACAATATTATAATAATGCTGAAAGTGCCTTTCAGTCTGTAATGCTGATTTACTAAAACAGACCGGTTATTCAAACAGAACTTCTAATATTATGTAGCCAAGATCAATAGTGAGGGTCAAAACTGGACTGGACTCATGATGCATCAGGGTTTCATGAGGTCAACAATGTCACAGAGTGTCACTGGAGGAATTAAAGTTCTCTAAGATACATAAGTTATACGATAAAAAGATACAAGTTATGTTTTTCGCATGGATGACGAGCTTAAATTCTAAGAAACTGCTCGACTCAAACATCCTCAGCACCCACACAGGCGATTTAGCAGCTGGGTATTCTTTCTGTTCACAGGTGTCTGACACAGATGAATAAAGTTAAACTGACATTTCTTGTAAAATCAGACCCGTTCATATTACCCGTTGTTATAAACTTACTGTGGCAAATCCGAGTAAGAAGACAGTTTCAAACCCTGATCTGTGATGTACTTGTTCAATAACAGAATAATTTGTTTACTCTTAACCAAAAAGTAAACGTTTATGCAACATTAATGAATGTCACATTTACCTTCACAGTTCCGTCGTCACTGCCTGTGCAGGCCAGCTGCGGGCCACGGCGTGCTGGAAAACACGAGTTCACGAAGGACGTGTGACCTTTCAGGCGTTTCACACGCTCCCCTGTCTCACTGTCCCACACACACACCGTCTTGTCTGTACTAGCTGAAAAGAGCAAACTGCAGAGGGGAACAACACTTAATCAGTGTTAAAAATAAACCATACGTGCAAAATACACGCAGACAGTATCGTCCATGACCCTCACGCGAACACACCTTCCATCTGTGTTGTAATGAAGCTCCATGACAGCTCCACTGTGGCCTTTAAGTGTAGCATAATTCTCACAGTCTCCATAAACGCTCCACAACACTGCAACGTGAACATCAAACACAGAGCACACACATGCAGATCTGCGTTTTTAATAATCTGTTAATTTAATGTATGTCAATTATAGGTGACGCACGATCATAAAGCTAAGCTGATGCTGTGATGACTCACAGATGAGGCGGTCATATCCCGAGGAGGCTAATGTAGCTCCATTGGGATGAAATTTGCAAGAGTAAACTTCTCCTTCGTGGCCGGACAGCAGCATTATAGGAGCTTGCAGACTGGAGCTTCGCGGGGGGCCCTTCCATACAGAGACAGATTAATGTTTATGCAGGTGGTGTTAAAACTACAGAGGTAATGAAACCCTGCGTCCACAATCTTTTGATTGCGGGTGTTTTTATTTAGAGGATGTTTTCACTGAACGAGCTTCCAATGCCTGGGGCCACGCAGAGACCCACATACAAACCCCAATAACTGTAACTCTACAGCTGTGGGAAAGTAAGAAATTATTTTTAATTCAGTTCTTAGTCTTACCATAGCAGAAAGCTGCTGGGACTGCGCTGCAGCTACCAGCTCGGTCCGGGGTCTCTTCACACCGGCCGGAACGACTGCCATCTCTGCACCTCGCTTCTTCTGCTCGATCATGGTTGTGAAAATACTCAAATTCTGACAATAAACCAAAGCTGATCAACACTATGTAGTTCCTTTTCTAGTGAATGACTTCTCAAGCTGCCCAACACCGCCATGTAACACACGTTCGCCGTGTGATACACATCCGGTAACACGAAAGCTCCTGATTGGTTGGTTCACTGAAAGAGCGATTTTATTGGTCATCTTTGAACCGGAAGACAACTTACGCATCTCCGTTTTGATCGAAACAAGCATAGAAACGCGGTTGTATACGTGCGTACGTAATGTGTTGTAGTGTGTTAAATAGTGGGTTGTCGGTAGTTTTCTTCCACAATATTAACGACACAAAATTGAGAAATAAAGTGCTCCTGTTTGGCACAAACAGTCTGCAGATTTTGTCGTTTTAAAAAATAGTTTCAAGGGACAGTAAGGTGGGCAAGACCTCATACCATCTGGTAAGCTAATTAATCTTGTCTTCCAATAACTGACCTGGCTTGCATTAGAAGCACCGGCGATAGCACCTACAGATGTAGTAGTAGTAGACGCTTAAAAGAGTGGATCTGTTTTATGCACCTGTATGCCCAGTTACAGAAAAATGGCACACCATGTTTGTGCCTTCTGCAGGTGCCATGGATGAGGAGCAGAGAAGAGAGCCAGCCGGATTGGATGGACTTCCTCCGTTGTACGGCATACTGAAGGGAGAGGTTAGATTTATGATGCAATGTGTGCACTTCTTTTCCAGCATCTCATATCACATAGATCTTCCTTCCATTCATATACCCTCTCTCTCTCTCTCTCTACTTGTACTTAGGTGGCCTCTGTTACAGCATATGGTGCTTTTGTTAAGATTCCAGGATACAGAAAACAAGGTAAGGTTGGTTTGAGTTACAATGCTTTGTGTGTGCAAATGAGTAGGCATAGCTTTAATAGTGTGTGCGTGATTGTATTGTCAGGTCTGGTTCATAAGAGCGAGATGTCTGCCTGTCGGGTAGAAAACCCAGCTGAAATTGTTGATGTAGGAGAGAAAGTCTGGGTAAAAGTCATAGGCAGAGAGGTAAATACCATTTTCATGTATGCAAATATAAAAATAACAATGTAATTCTAACCTGTTTTTAAAGGCATACCACACGACATTGCTTACACTTCACATAGGTTGAGTGTATATCTGCAGCATTTGCTACATTTGTTTAATACAGTGGTTTACTTGTATTTTTACCTGTACATAACTCTTTAATCTTGTTTTTTGTTTCCATCAGATTACTGATGATAAAGTTAAACTTTCTTTCTCTATGAAAGCAGTCAATCAGGGCACTGGTCGGGACCTAGATCCCAACAATGTCATGGCAGAGTAGGTGGTTTTATAGTACATGGATATTAATGTGGTCACGTTTGTTGATAAAAGAGGTCTTTGCTGGTCATAACTATACAAATATGTGCACACAGACAAGATGAACGCAGACGGAGGCAGTTCAGAGATCACACAGCTCAGAGGATCACACTGGAGGCTGTACTCAACACCACATGCACAAAGTGCGGCTGCAGAGGTAAGAGCACTCATGCGCTAGTTATGTAGTTTTCTGTCATGAGGCGACTGTGAACTATTAAAATAAACAATACTTTTTTTTAAGCAGTGCTAGCCTGTTTCATGTGTCTAGTATCGCCTTAAAAGCTAATGCTTGGCTATCACTTCCATTATGTCTTTATTTGCAGGTTGTACCTTTAATCCCTAAACACCTGTTATGACAAAGTGTGACTTGTAAATAATGACGCATATGTCTGTTTGCATGTCAGGTCACTTTGCCAAGGACTGCTTCTCACAGGGTGGACTGCAGTACAGTTTAGTGCCAGAGGAAGAGGAGGAGGAGCCATCTGGCCAGAACACCCAATCAGAACCTCAAAAACGTAAAAAGGTGTAGACACGCCTCTTAGGGCTTGTTCACTGGCAGCTGCCCCAAAATTGTTAAATGACATTCTGCTTTTGTCAGTCTGCCCTTCTATAGTTCATTATTGCAAACTTTAACCCTCTTTCATTCGCTTACGGCATGCTTCTTAATTTTGTCCTGTAGGAAAAAAAGGCAAAGAAAGAAAAGAAGAAAAAGAAAGACAGGAAGAGAGCCAGCTCTTCATCTGATAGCAGTGATGATGATGCCAAGAGACCACGACACTCACACACTCGTTCAGAGAAGAAAAAACACAAGAAGCACAAACACAAGAAGTGACAACTGGAGAATTATGCATGAATGAGTTTATTTGATGTATATCAGAAGAAATGTACAGGTGTATGTAGCCGATCAGTATTGATCACCTTTGAAATGTAGTGTTTACATTAAAAGTTTTTGTTTGAATCAAACTGGATTGTTTCTGAGCGAGAGGTTAAAAGGGTTTCTCGTCAACCTCTAAATGACCTTTTACCCAGAAACGCACGGGATACGAGACACCCCTTGGCTCAGTTTAGAATACAGTTGCGTCTCCCAGCAGACAGTGGAACATGCTTAAATTAGAACGTTTACATGGACCATACTCAAAAATAAAGGTAACACAGTGTGCTGTGGGGCTTTTTTAGGATTACACAATATTCAGGTCAGTGTTCAGCACTTGATGGAAATGTTGACAAATTGCACAAGGTGGATTTGGAGCAAATGTCAAATTTATTGTAGAACGTAGGTGTAGGACCTTAACACTCACTGTAGAGGCACGTCACAGACATTTGGAGGTACAAAGTTGGAGTTTTATTTTGCCTTTGATGAACGGTACAAACAAAATGGACGAGAATTGTTTGAAATGTACATAACTGTTGACCATACATTGTCAGAGGACAGGAAGTGATGGAGGTTTCCGTTCATTCTCCCTTCACGTAGTGTCGCGTGGAGACGACGTCACCAAGCGTCAATGTCTGTAAACAGGGAGAGAGATTGGTCCATTTCCCAATTAGACAGAAATACACCCATAGACATGCCAAGAGTAAATCGATACATTTAATAGCATTAGCTATTCTTTGCTACTGCTGCTGACTGGTCTGAATTCTCAGCAAAAGACGCACTTATACACACACACACACACACTACTGACCAGAGTGAGGTTGTTGCCACTGATTTCTCTGACCAGGGTCGTCTCTTTGCCGTCCCATTTCTGAACATGAACCAACTTATCTCCATCCAGCGTTATCAGAGACTAAAGCAAACACACACAGGGTAAACATACAATAAGACAGTTTTCCCTCTGATTGCATGTATATTTCCGCAACATGCAGCAGTAATGATAGGCTTTCCATGACTACATTGACCTAAGGAATGTCACAGGATGTCAACCTCCCACAAGAACTCATTGTATGTGATAGACAAAAACCATATACTGTTATTAAACATAGCCTTAGCCATCTTTTTACCAATGCACAAGCTTTAATGATAAACCTACTGAATGTTCAATAAATGAATGAAATATGTCATTCAGGAAATTGAATGTGACTTATAAGCGCAGGAATTAAAAGCAGAACTCTTCTGCGCAAATTTAGTCAAGGCAACTTTATTACCTTGACTTTACGGTCATCTGCAGTGGTCTCGTCAAACTCTGCTCCCAGTTTGAAGTTGATTTCTGTGCTTTTGAAAGTGCTGACAGTCTTAAGTGTGATGACATCACCCTCCATGGAAATGATGGTTGTGGGTTTGGTCATACTGCCCACCTGACGGGTGGCAAAGCCCACACCTGAAACAGATAACATCCAAGCACACAAAAAACTAATTTAACACTGTACATGCAAATGCATTTATATAGTACAACTAAAAAAAAACACTTCTACAGATTGCTATTTGTGCACAAGAGTGTTAAAAGTGTCACATGTATGCAAGCGTGAACAATGTGCAATTCATGGAGGTCTGTACATTAATTGTTCTGACCACATTTTTTAGACCATAAGGGACCACAGTCATGTTTCCTTGTTAGTGAAAATGCTAATAAATACTTCTATAAAGAGTGTAAAATCAGTTTTGGGCAGTTCATGTATGTGTAATGAACATAAGGTTTGATGGTTGGAAGGGAAGAAAAATGCTCAACCGCTCTATATTGTCTCACCCCCTCTTTTCTTTTTACCATCCACAAAGCTGATTCATTAGACGCGCTTCCCTCCCTCCCACATCTTCCTCTCTCAAGCCACAACTCTTTCAACACTGCTGTATTATTCGCTAAATATCAGCATAAGCAATCAGCTTTCTAAAGACGCCAAATGACTGTAGAAAACAAATGGAGGAACCTTACAGAACAACAAAAGCTCAAGGTCATTTTGTAGTTTAAATATAACGTAGACAGTATAAAATGTTACTCAAAAAGTTCCATGAGAAAATAAAGAGCTTTGTATTTTTTAGTATTGTGCTAAGAGATAAGGAGTTGTTCTATAGGTACACGTGGTTGTGGTACGACTGCGGCCATGCGTGTGAGAGCACATGCATTTGTGTGTTGAGGTCTCTTGCACAAAGATCCTCCCTGCACCACATGTACTCCATCTTAAACACACCCATGCAGACACACACATACACACACCAGAACACATGCACCTTGCACAATCAACATTTCCTTCACTCTGCACAAATGTAAAATCTCGACACTATCATACATACACCCCCGTATTCCATGTATTTACATGCATCAAAAGGCACACCCCTTGTTTAGCCGTTAAACATACACACACACCAAACACATGGTCATGTTCACACCCTCATACTCACCGAGGGCTTTCATATAGTCATCAAAATTCTTGCTCTCCTTCAAGTTCCATGTGCCAACAAAAGCCTCTACCATGTTTGAAGCGGAGTAAGAGAACGGTAGCAAAATGAGCTGAAGAAAGAAAGCCTGAGAGTTGGTAAGACAGCACCACTAAGCTCCTGCGCTCTTACTGGCTGATTTATAACTGCTGTTTGTGATGTCATCACTATATGCTTGGGGGGAGGAGAAGGGAGGAGCAAAACCAATGGAGAAGAAGAGAGAAGCTAAAAGACAGGCGATGGGGGGTGAGATGGGGCATAGGGAGACAATGTAAGACAAACAATTAAAAATGACACAATAACGAAAAGACACAACTGTTAAAGATGTCTGAATATGCAAGAGAAAGTTACAAAGAAATGTGAGAAATTCAAAACATAAAAATCATTTTCTTTATCATCATGCATTTGCCTTGTTCTTTCTGCTTTAAAACATGTTGTTTTAAGATGTTTGACATGTTGTATCTAATAAATAAAATGTTTTAACTGTGTTAAAACTAGTGTTAAAACCTCGGTCACCTTCATGTCACACTTTGTCATTATTTAAAGACAATTTTGAAGAATATTGTTGCCGTTTCTTTGCTTATACAATGAAGAGTAAAGTTACATTTTTGGCTGAACTATCTCTTCATATTTCAACACAAGAGCCACTGTGTAAGAAAAGGCAAATGCACAAAGAGAGAAAGAGTAATAAGCAGGGGTGAAGGAATTATATGGGGACCAGGGTCACACATTTTCTTCGCTTTTATTTTCTTCGCTTTCTTTGTCTCTCTCTTTTACAGACCGCTAAGGAGATGACCTTATGTCAGAGGGCGCTTTATTCCCACCCTCCACAACCCTTGATTGAGTGTTTCAAACAGTGAGAGACAGCAGGGATCTGGCCGTATTAGCTGCTGTTGGTACAATAATCACCAAAACAGTGCACGACTAACACAAAATCTCTTCCTCTGTCCCTAGCCACACGACACGGAATTTATAAGCATTTGTAAGTGAGCGTGTCTACTCTGAAATAAACAATGTTGAATTGTTTTATAGTTTTATAAAATATTGTTTTACTGTTAGAAGATTGTTATTAGAAACCAGCTGGTGCAGCACTAACAATGACAAGATCGTGTTCAATTCCCAGGTATCATGAAAACTGACGTATACCTTCAATGTCATTGGAAAAAAGCATGTTTTAAATGCATATATGTACGGCACAAACAGGCATTTGAGAAACTACTGTTCATAATTACCTCAGCATATACACTACTGCAATGGAGTGAAGAGCATTAATTCACCTCAGGTTTACACAGAGAAAACACTGTTTGTACTCATCATTTCACTGAGGGAACATGACCTAAACACTCACATGCTCCTCTGGCACCTGTCTGAGCATGTACAAATATAAACAGACACACACCCAAACACACACTTTCTCATTATCACCTTTTCCAATAAGTATAATTACATTTCTTTATTGTCATTGGTCCAAAACCTATTACTTTATTTAATATTTTACTGCATGGTAAATGTATTATTTCTTGTGTATGTATTATTTCATTATGATGTTTAGATGACTTGTGATACTGTACGAATATCCTGTACAGTTACTGTTTCTGTTTGTGGTGAGTTACTGAGGAGGTGCGTTAAGTTAATATATTATAATTAGCTTCTGTACTTCTGTAGTTTGTTCTTTAAACTTTGCATTGTGGTACCATCCGTATAATTAGCTTTATTAATGTTTGAAATTTGCATTTGTAAAATGACTAAATGTAAATGTGCAAACAGACTCAGACACTAGAAGCAAACACAATCTGCACTTCTCTGACAAGCTAAACATTCCAGCTCTCCTGCCTTTTTTCTACTTCTGTATTTTGTTCTATCCTGTTTAGTCAATGAAAACCATATGTTGTGAAGCACCACATTTTCCCAAAAGCACTAATGATTTGTGTAACACCAAGAGTTTTTCAACAAATGGTTTACGCGTCTACTTTTCACTCTTGTACACTAGTGAAGACACACACACACACTGTGGACTAACTCAACACAAATGTGTGACTAAACAGGGAATGCAGAGTTCATGTGTTTAATTTCGCACAGGTGCTGGAGAGGGACAGAGAATGGGGGAGTGAGAGAGGCTAGTTTTAGAGAATAAGGTGAAATGTCAAACTCCATTTTAAGCTAGCACTGTGGTCACAAAGTGAGCACACGAAACCCAGATCATGAAATTAAAGCACTCCAAAGTCATATCCACAAAACGCAGGTCACAAATCCAACTTCAGTTCATACAACAAATACAAATATATCTGTATATCTGTACACACTGTGTAATTTAGGCAAATGTGTGAGGTAAAAATGTGCTAATTCACCCCCACCTTCTCTCAACACAAATTCTTTATGCTCCTCTACCCTCTAACACACACTGCCCTCTAATGGACAATACAGCTATACGCGCGCACACACACACACACACACACGCTCACACACACACACACACACACACACACACACACCAATGACCATACAGCAACCCACAGAAGTGCAAACACACAATACAGCACTGCTGTGTTAACCATGGTAATATGTATGTGTGGCATAGCAATGTTAGTGTATAAGGCAGTGACATGGCAGAAAATAAAGAGATTTAACTCATTCAACTGAATAAGAAACACACTGACCGACACAACATATTTATTAGGTAAACAAAGTTTTAAAATGAATGCATTTAAGGCTATTCTTTTTTCTTCTTTTGTTTACACACACTCCATCTGTGTGTGTTCTTCAGCTCTCTGCATCTAACGAGCTAACGGTTACCAGAGAGACGCGCGTGCAGCAAGATGCGGGGTATCCGGTAACGCGCTCATAGCACTCGTAGATTTATTAACTAGAGTTTAAACAAATTTGTAAACCTGCTGGTCGTCTTTAGGACAGTATGGCCGCTTAATCAGTCACATGGGAACTGTAGAAGAATGACACTGTTGTGGAACCACCGACCAGGGCGAGACCCAGATGGGGGCTGACAGGTAATTTAAGTCATTTTCAAGTCATTTTAGAAAATGTGGCACAGACCCTTAAATAGACACAATTGTAGTACAATGTTCTCAAACAAATAGGCCAAATAAAACTTCAGAAAACACACAGACCACTGAAAGCAGATGAGCATTGTGCAAATCCTAACCTCACCCCAACTGTTCATCAAAACCAAGATAACGTTCTCAATATAGAAACAATATATAAGAAACCTACTCAACAGGCTATTAATAAGCAGGAAGCAGCAGAACAGAGCGACCTGCAGGGTAATCAACCACCTGATAGTGCTGAAGTTTTTCTGGAGAACATTGAATCACAAATAATAGGATTTATAATACGAAGTTATAAGTTACTAGGTTCAAGGCAATGGAAGTTGAAATCTAAAATTTTTGGGGGGATTTTGAATTAGCCGTGGTGATAACAGAGCCAGTGTTCCCAATCTGTGGCGCACCTACATATGTTGCTCCAGAGGTACTTGCTGGGACAGGTAAAATGCTCTACTGTACCCTGATTAGAAGGAACTGGTTGGACACAAAAAACCTGAACTACAATCCAGTCTCAAATCTCAGTGCACATTGTCAATGTACAGTGTACAAACTGTACATTCATGTGCATCTGAGTTGGTTTCTCCCATTCCACAGTCCAGAATGTAATCAAGAGGAACTCATCTGTCTCATCCAGAGGGGAGATGTCCATTTTCGGTCCCCATACTGGGACAGTGTGTCTGAGGGTGAGACATTTGACAACCTACATCTAAAGAAGGACTAGGTCACCCAAAAAATGAAAATTCTGTCAAAGTGAACTTTTTCTTTTGGAACACAAAAAGTCATCAGAATGTTTTGTGTGGCTGCAGAACCTGTGACTCCTGTATGCATTCACTGTATGAAAAAGCTGTGTGGATTTTCTTTAAACAATGAGCTTTAATGTTTCATGGAAGAAAGAGTTTTATGCCATATGTTAAGTAAATGATGAATGATGAAATGATGAAGTTTTCATTTCTTGTTCAGCTTCTAATTTCTTGAGATTTACAGTCATTCAGATTATTTAATCTAGAATTATAAAATGTGTTTTGAAATGTTTGTGTGACCCCGTGTCTAAAGCCCTAGTCACACGCGCTTGACAGCTAGTCAAACTCTGCAGCATGACAGGTTTCAACATGCAACACCGCAGAAAGACCATAAGGGGGCGACAAAAATCACTGACGCCACATCTGACAGCACAACCATCAGAAACTAAGCAGACCAGAGGAAAGTGGGAAAAACAAGGATCATACTCACAAACCATAAATAACAGCTGAGAAATTTCATGCAGTACAAATCACTTTTTTCAACTTTTTTTTTAAAAAAAAGTACGGACTAACAAATAAATATGAACCATATAATAAAACATGCGACACAGACCAGCAGACTCAAGGGTCATAAAAAACATGTGACAGACAAAATTCAACCAATAGAGGACGTCTCCACAAACAGGCTAAATACCCCTGGTCAGCACCAACCTGAGAGACCAGCAGCGTAAGAAAACAGACACAAAACAACAGTGACCTGCTAAATAATAAATGAGCCAGAGAAGTGACCTGCTGAGCAATGACATAGAAAAAGGGCAATGAAGACTGAAGAAGCAAGCATAAACAAGAACCATTGTATATTAAATAAACATGGAACAATAAAGAATAATATAAGCCATCTGAATCCTTCAATGTAGGAGGTTTAAGCAATAAAAATTAAATTGAGAGATAGTACAAATTACAATATGAGAACATATAGCATAACACAGAACACATGATACTACAGTAAACATGTAGTGCCTTTACATTCTCCAGCCTACGCAGAAACCAAGAGCACTAATCCGAGTGTGTAATTTGCTTGTGATGTTTCTCGTTTGTAAGTTGCTATGGATACAAGCGTCTGTTAAATGACTACACATAAATTTCAGTTCACCGTTTTTTACATGATCACTATGAAATGAGGTCTCCAGTGACGTAACTACTTTTAGGAGACTCTTGATTTGTGTTGTTAAAAAACAGCACTTTTACTGATCAGATGAAGGTAGCTATTTAGTGTTCATGTGGCTAGTCTCAAAATATTATTATTTTATTTTTAAAGAAAGACAGCAGGGACTGGTTTCATTTTTAAGAAGAATCAAAAATGTTTCTGTCGAATTCGACCTTGGTAGCTTAAGTGCCAATTTGTGTGGAAAGCTGGCAAGCCATTTTTGCTATAGTTAGGTGGACTAGTTAGTAAGACACTAACAGTATTCATTATAATGTGTTTTCCTGTGTCTCGTATTTCATATACTGTAACTGCATATATTTAAATTCTTTGGTTTGTAGTCTTTTTTGTTACATTTGTTTCACAACAACTTTTTATTAAATACATTACTTAACTTACATTACTTACTTAATTACATTTTGTTGCATTATTGTATATCATTAACGGGTATTTTAGTCTCCTGTTCAATTGTCTGTCCACCACACACACACTATCCCATCCCCCCTGCTACTTACACTACAGAAACAAGCAAGCTAGGCGAGCTAGACTGACAGCTGTCTTGCCCAAACTAGTCCATCATGTCATCTGATTGGCTGAAGCCATTTCCTCTACCCCTGGGGGACTCACTCTGGTTTTGGTAAGAAAAAAAACACGGTTTTGGTAAGAAAAATAAATCATGAAATGATTCTTGTTAAAATATATTAAGATTTTGGAATCTAAACAACTGCTTGTTTAATCAGAACAAATTATTTAGTTCTTTCTTTCACTATTGTGTCAAGTACAGCTATTTAGATAAAAGACGTTGCACGATGACGTTGCCATTTTGTCGCATATCAGGGGTGTTGAGGGGATTTGCTAAGGTATAACTTGTGGTCACTTC
This sequence comes from Botia almorhae, assembly GCA_036877575.1. Classification (NCBI taxonomy): domain Eukaryota; kingdom Metazoa; phylum Chordata; class Actinopteri; order Cypriniformes; family Botiidae; genus Botia; species Botia almorhae. Next base: position 14,590 of record JAZGTJ010009265.1, read on the forward strand.
ACTATTTTATGGGTCAGTTGACATAACAATAATATGGCACAGTAGAATTTAAAACAAATCTATTAACAAAACCCAGCATTACAAAAAGATTTTGGTACCTTTCTCTTAAAAAATATTCTCTCAGGACCCCCGGGACGCCGCCGCGCATGCGCAGCGCATGGCTCTTTAAATACCCCCAGTCATCTGACGAAGCACAACATTTGTTGCAGCCAATCAGGGAGCACAAAACAAACTGGCAGAGCGACCATCACTGATTCTGGCAAAGAAGTCGCAGTCTATTCAATAACGAATGACAGCATTGGCCAGTTTTTGTCGTCGCTCTGAGTAACCAGAGCTCGGATAGGCAGAATCAGGAAGAGGCTAGCGGGCAGGAGGAGAGGAGGGGTAGACAGGAAAAAAACAAAGATGGCAGTGTAGATTGAGTGGAGGACTGTCGAAGAGACTCTGCATCAAACTGATAACTTTTAGGCTTTCGGGCGATTCCGGAACCTGTCGGAGTGGTTCGGTTTTGTTCGGAAGGTTGACCGGAGGCAAAGAGCCCAGCCAGGTCGCGAAGCGTCGCCGCGTGCGTGCTGTCACAGCGAATAACGACACTAAACAACAGCCTGTTGTTTTGTTGAGGCTTAGGGGAGCTGTTTTCTATCTTATTTTTTACAAGCTGAAAGCTAAAGCTAACTTGAGATTCATACAGAAATCTATCCAGATCAAACTGCAGTAAAACACATGATAATATTTTCACTGTCCCGTAATCTAATATTATATTACCCGATAATAATCTGTTTGAACCGAGGCTTGTTATCAAGGATTGTTTACTATTGTATTCATTGTTGGCTGTGCAGATACCCCATTCTTACAGGCCAAATAGCTTGGGAGAAATAACTGTGAAAATCTCACACTGACAATCAACGATCAGTCCAAATACCCACTCTGACTCCGGACTTAGATGTCTTCGATGGAAGAGAGGATGGAACTGGGCGTCGCGGCCGCCCCAAGCTCCTCATCTTCGGGTCTGGGTGTCGGTCCTGTTGGGGGCGCCATGGATGCGGGTCCGGGGAGCGCCGGACTGGCAGGTATTCAGGAGGAGTCCGGTGTGCGGAGAGATGTCTCTGGTTCCGAGGCCGACCCGGACGCACCCCCGAAGAAGCGGATGAGGCAGCAGGAAGGTGAAGCGGGGAAGCTCGAGGAGCGGCTGTACTCTGTGTTGTGCTGCACGGTGTGTCTGGATCTGCCTAAAGCCTCCGTGTACCAGGTAAACAATGTCATTATGGAGTCCAATTTCTAGTGGATATGCAGAGTTAAAAGAGATGCTTTGTCTCACCAGTCGACTGTGTCTGGCCCAAAATGTCGCATAATATAATCTCACCCTCTTTCGAAATGAGGTTTTAGCAATCGAGACGGATACATAATGCAATTATATATAAAAGAGCTGTTGAATATGACGCAGAGACGTTGTCTAAGGTTTGTATTCCTTTATTTTGTGAATATTTAAACTACTTGCCTGTTATTGGTCTGTTTTACACACTGTCTGTGACTTACACTGTGCAGTTGAATGTCTAATAAAATGCTTGTTTTAACACATTTGCAAAAACAAATAGATACGTTTTTGTTTTACTTTTAAAGAACCAGCGTGTTCTTTTTTTAAGTTTTAGACGTTATACACAGAACTTTAATATGACACTGACCTGAGCAGCTGTTTTTTGCCTTGGAAGGCAAACATGACAATCAAGGTGGTCACATGTTCTGTTTTAACCAATCATTGCTGCCCTCTCCTGATCACCCCTCCCCCAAATATGTACCCCATATAATCCCTCTGAAGCCACAGCCTAAACCAGCTGCAAAAAGAACTTCCTTTTGTCACTCTCGCACGTTTTCACACACTCGATTCTCAATATACGATGTTTAGGTCTGCCTCATACCTTTTGTATCTTCTAGGTGTCTATTAATAACATTATAATACCCTAATGTGTTTGGATAATATGCTACAAACTCCTAAATTTGCTCTGACAAACTTTCTAAGAAAGCGCATAAAAAGAGAAACATTCAGACATTTGTGTACTTGTGTTTTTCTTGTAAACACTGATCATTTCACGCTGACCCACAAAGCAGCATGTGATTCATGCAGAATGTGTCACAGCACATCAGAGGAAATATCTGCAGTGTAATCCATTTATTTCTGAGACGGGTTGAATCTCATCGAATAAAACAAACACATCTGCAAGCACTGAAACTAAACAAACAAGTCAGGAAGACTTGCATCAGATTTGAATTAATCGCACACTGACTCAAGTTAAACTTTCATTTTAAAATCAGTAATAAACTATTGAACTGTTATAGCAACACAAAGGAAGTTTTTGCATAGAAAATCACTCTATACCTTTTCAGAATACATTTAGTCATTTTAGTCATTTACATTTTAGTCATTTACATTGACATTTACATTAGTAGTTTATTTATGTAATAAACCTGATATAACAGGTTTGTTACATGTATTTGTTTCTAGTGGCTAAACGTGCTACTTTGGAAGTAAAAGTGTACTTATATACTTATGTTATTTACTTTGATATTACATACAAAGAATGACATTACAGGCTGTCAGACTGGTCTTAAAACACCCCCTCTCATACCTAAGGGAGTCATGTCATGCATTTTAGTGTTTTTTTTTCCCCTAAGGTCCACTGAAAATGTTAGTCATCTTTTAGTTTATAATTTACTCTCATATCATCATCTGTTCTGTTTGGGATCAAAAAGACTTTCTGCTGTCTCCCTACGGCCGCACCCTGACTAGGCATCCTAAAACTCAATAGGAAGCATTAATATGTAAACACGGACAGTCAAACAGATACAGAATGTTTTTATAGTACTTCCATAGTTTACATAGTAAAGCTTTTCAAAACATGAAAGACCCTTTTTATTTCTCATGATATAACCACTTTAATAAAGACTTTAAACTTAAACTCAGACCGTTATTCAGTTACCTTGAAATTGAGGTTATGTCTCCCAAGTCATTCAGGAAATCACCACACATGGCCACAAAATGAGGAAATTCTATCCTGAGTCCTGCATCTAGAACAATACATTAACTCAGAGGGACTCCTGCACAAAACTGTGGCCTGTGAAATGGTTTCAGCTGTGCTGTGAACTGAAGCTGTGTGCTCTCGTTTCACAGTGTACGAACGGGCACCTGATGTGCGCGGGCTGTTTTATCCACCTGCTTGCTGACGCACGTCTCAAAGAAGAGCAGGCCACGTGTCCTAACTGCCGCTGTGAGATCAGTAAGAGTCTGTGTTGCAGGAACCTGGCGGTGGAGAAAGCTGTGAGTGAACTGCCCTCTGAGTGCAGCTACTGTCTCAAACAGTTCCCTCGATCCAGCCTGGATCGCCATCAGACAGAAGAGTGCCAGGACAGGTACTGCTATACCAGTGCACAAGTCTTTTGCTAACCACCCACATCGCAGTTTAACTAGGTGCTATATGTGCTGGTATAGAACTGTGAGTATTTAAAAGTAGGTAATTAGGTATTAATTAATAGGTATTAATAATAGCTATCTCATAGCTATTACATGCTTCTATGTAAACCAGATGTGCTATAGATATGTGCAGTTAACACTGCAGTATTACTCCAGTAAATGGAAAATATGTTTGTGTACATGTTCAAATGAGCCTGGTAGCAGAAATTCAGGTAATGATGGTCAAAGGATGGGAAAGAATGCTATAGGCTAGCACACATCCAAACAGTGTCGTCTAGATGAGCATGCTCTCTGCGTTTTAGGGGTAGAGTGATGGTGTACAGTTCCACTAAAGTATGGCAGAATGCACCAGTCACCGCGTAGCACCATCCAAATTGTGTTTATCACAAATGTTTGGGTGTGTTTGCATTTGATTTTGTAAATAGGCTGCTACAACAATGCATGCAGTACATGCAAATAAACAACATCAATGAACACAATTCATTCTTAGTCAATTCCCTTCACAATCTCTTCTTAATCTAGCTATAATGGACACATAAACATGCTAGGTTTGTAGACATTATATATCCTGTAATTGATACAGATAATGTTGTTTGGTCAGTTTCTTTCATTACCTTCTATTTGTTCTGGACATAGAGTGACACAGTGTAAGTACAAGCGGATTGGCTGCCCATGGCAGGGGCCTTTCCACGAGCTCAGTGCTCACGAGGCAGACTGTTCCCACCCATCTAAGACTGGTATGGAGTTAATGGGTATACTGGACGAGATGGACCAGAGCCATCGCAGAGAGCTACAGCTCTACAATAGCATCTTTAGCCTGCTGTGCTTTGAGAAGATCGGCTTTACAGGTACACAAACAGTTTAAAAACGTTAGTGTGAAAGATTTTACTGAGGCACCAAAAACCTATGGCATCTTTAGAGTAAAAGGCCAAATGCTCTCGTGAACAATGTGTTAAGTTCATAGCTCTAAAATAAATTGCCAGGAGGACTGTAGGTACTTTTTGCCCCGGTCACATTTGTTAGTAATTAGCATGACTTGTTGGTGTCCTACCAGCTGAGCTACAGTGTTTCAACGAATCAAAACATGCATCTATAACATTATAAGCGTTAAAAAATGTTTGCGTACTTGTTATTGCTCTCACATGCATCTCATTTGTCTTCTCTCCAGAGGTGCAGTTCCGGCCGTACCGCACTGATGACTTCATCACGCGGCTGTACTACGAGACGCCGCGCTTCACCGTGCTCAACCAAACCTGGGTGCTGAAGGCGCGGGTCAACGACTCCGAACGCAACCCCAACCTCTCCTGCAAACGCACGCTGTCCTTCCAGCTCATCCTGAAGAGCAAAGTGAACTCTTCACTCGAGTGCTCCTTCCTGCTCCTGAAGGGCCCGTACGACGACGTGAAGATCAAGCCCGTCATCCAGCACCACGTCTTCTCCAACGACGCCAACGAAACCGAGTACGCCCTGCTGCCCATCAGCGACAGCGTGGAGTGCAACAAGCTGCTGGCTGCCAAAAACATCAACCTCCGCCTCTTCATCTTTCAGATCCAGAAATAGAGGCG
>JAZGTJ010009266.1:0-19619 GCA_036877575.1 Botia almorhae
CAGCAGCCTGTTAGAGAAACAAACCTGCTGCTTGTGTCAGAATCCCAGCTAACAGGGAATGTTCTCAGTGTTGGCAAACGTTCTGTAAAAGTTCAAAGTTATCCAAAAAGTTCTTCCAGTAACGTTAGCTGAATTTTTTAGCATTTTATATCAAATATCAAAAACTAAAGTTGCTAGTGGAATGTTTTAAAAACATTGCAGAATTAAAAAAAGTTTGAGTAATGTTTTTAAAACCAGGCAATAACGTTAATAAAATGTCTAAAAAAACTGGATGCTTTAAATGTTCCTAGAAGAAAAGATTGCATTTTTGTGATTATTTGAAACATTAGGGAAACGTTCCTACAAGCTAAATTTGTTAACTGGGATGCTGCTTTGCTGAGAACTTCCAGGCGGAGTGTGTGTGAACGCAGGGCATGATTTTACCCTCGCATCTCCTGCTCTAGGGTGCGTGTTTGTGGTGCATGCAAAAAGATTGTGCTTTTCCTGATTCTTAGGCGTTTCCAGAGACTTGAAAACACAGATGCTCTGTGTGAGACACATATAGGTGCGGCCCTTGACTGACTGTACAACAGATATTTCCTGGAGTTTCCTGGTGAGTCATACAGCATCTTCTGCCACACCGTAAATAAACCCTGTGCTGGTTGATCAATAAAGGGCTGCTCAGGCTGGGCTGCAGGAAACTGACAAAACTGCATTCATACATTTTTAATAAGAGCTAAATTTCTGGAGACACGAGAGCCCACTGTGGATGCAATCTGGGTGTGTCCAGACAGCATGTTGACTTTATGCAAATAGTGTAGTGGACGCAAGACGGAGGAGAAAATGTTACTGTAAATTCTGTATGATTTATTATATAATATAGATAAAAATACATTTAGCCATCTATAATCATCCATCTTGTGATAAATATAAATGTGCTTCTGACTTGATTTAGAAGCAATTCATTTAAGCTTTGACAAGTTATGTAGCCCACCAACAGAGCTGGGGCAACCACAGCGATGAAACCGGTTTCAGTGTGAACAGATCTTAAATCATAATTCAGATTGCAAGAGCATTTGCAATGTGTTTTGAACACATATGCTGGGCAGGTTCAATTAGAGGCCGTGTGTTTTCATGAGACCATGTTGATGGCACCAACTAAGTGTCACCTATTTGTGGAAGCTAATCATTTAGAACACAGCCGCTTCACACCTTCACATCTGCCTCAGCTAACCCTCAGCCCACCTGCTGGGTTGCCAGGAAACCTGCCCAGCACCTGTCCAGGTAAAGCTAAGGGCTTACACCACCATCCAAAAAGACAAAAGACTGACGACTGCCGGTTGTGACACGCAGTGGTGCAGAATAACCTGCTCAAAGAAAAGGGAAAGAGTACGATGTAAATTTAAGGAAGTGAAAGAAAATACAGGGAAATAGACTGGAGTAAACTTGCTTAGAGAAACAAAGAATGAAGATTATCTCTGAACACTGGAATACACAAGACAGTCGGACTGCTTTAATGATTGGGTGTAGGGTGTCTGGATGTTTTTAGACTTACAGTAACGCAGGATGTGTCAGAATGACTCTGAAAGGTAACTTTAATCTTGTGTCCTTTCAGACTAATTGCACCTCCACAAGTTCCTGCAGGGAGCTCTTGATTCAAGCTCACATGTTAAACATCGTCCGTCTGGCAGGACATTTCTTTCCATGGGCTTATTTGAATTGTTCCAGATGGGTTGACGCTGAACTCTTACAACAGTCGTTCGACGACAGCCAAGAGTTACATAAATATTTTTGTGGAAAACAAAATATCTCATCAATGTGAATGGAGGCAGACGTATGTGAATAAAACAAGCAGCGTTAAAGCTCACCGAGTTTAAAGTCGAGGAATTCGATGAATTTTGCATAAGCACAGATTGTCGTTTTGGTGCCTGCGTCCGTACAGCAGTGTAGGATTAAGAGTTTCAGAAAGTTTTATCACTAACAAACGTGCAGTAATGTGTGTTAAGAAGTCTTGTTGTAGATTTACAGTGTATAGTTAGGAGTCTCAAAGATCTTTTGGACTCTTAACTATATATGAATCATATGAAATGTTCAATTAGCTTATACGTTCCCATAATAACTTCTTTGGGGGAGAAAAAATGTTCTTATGAAATATCAGCAACAAGAAATGTCTTGTCACATTCTTACAGATGGGCAAATCTGTGTTACAGTACTCTTGTGTTACAGTTATGTACACAGGGCGGCCCAGAGGTCCTGCTTCAGTGTGGGGGGTCCCTACACCGGCACACTTCCTCTGACCCCAGGGTCATCTCCATGGCAACCCACTTCTACGGCTTGGCCCCTATAGGGAGAGGCCACTAAAGTGTGTTCAGATTATCTTAGACTGCAGTGCTGTCTATTGATTTAATAGTTTTATTGTTATTAAACTAATGCAAAGCTTGTCTAGAGGTTTGCAGCAGTAGTACACATTGTTGAGAAAACGTATTCGATTTTTCTTTAAGAGCATTACAAAACTACAAGCAGTAGATCTCACAGGTATACAGATCGTCATGCTAACATAGCCATCATGACAAACACACACACACACACACATACACACACACACATACACTTCACTTAAACATTATCAGCTGTATTTTTGCCGTATATGTGTGTGTGTGTGATTCAGACTTTCTCGCTGCAGGAAGTTGGTGTTTGGGTTGACGCCAGGGTCAGTTGGCTCTGCTTTGACAGTTTTATATATACCCAATAGATGGCTGGCTGCGTTCACTGGAAGATTTCATATCTTCACTCCCACCAGACTGGGTTCCTGCAGGTTCCTTTACTCTCGTTCTGAACCGGCTGCAGTATTTATGTTAGCCGAGCTGATGAGACTCAGCCTGTGAGCGGCTCTGTGTGGGCGGCCCTTGTCCGCCCTGATGATTGGGTGTTTCCCATATTTTGCGCTCCTGTGTGTTTATATTTGAAATTTCTGCATTGAAACAGGAGCCAACCAAAAGAGAGAGAGAGAGAGAGAGAGGGAGGGAACAAACCTGAGACTTAGAATTAAATTAAAAAAGGTTTGTCTTAGTCTTGTATCTGTCTTGTCTGTCTGTCAGTCTGTCTGCATATGGCAGCATTGCTATCTATCTATTTATCTCTCTCTCTCTCTCTCTCTCTCTCTTTCTCTATCCTCATTTTCTGTTTTGTCTTTGGCCTTTGCTTTTTCTCTCTTTAATGATTAGCACAGAGGTCCAGATCACAGACACCGACGGGACTGCAAATCTGTTTCCAATATGTCTTCCTCCTGTGAAGGCAGGAAATGGCTCTTCACTCTCAAAAGCCCCAACAAAGCCTCGCTGTCTTGATCTGGAAACTGCCTCTCCAGCGTCCCTGAGGTCGCTTTCCCTGCAGGAAGCCACATTAGAAGCACAGAGTCCTGAGGTGAGGCCGTACCAGCCCACCTTCAGAGGTCACCAGAGTCACCCCAAAAATCTGACACCTGTCAGCAACATGTGGAGCTGACTCGACACCAAACTTAATACGATAACTCTATTTTTACAGGCTTAAATATACAAACACTAGACAAGCATGAGTGTGTAAAAAAACTCCAGATGTTAAAATCATTCGTGATTTGAAAAGCAGTTGTTGTGTTTGCTGGCACAGTGTGTTGATTTGAGAACCCATGAGATAAAAATTTGAGAGTGTCAGATGTTCTCTGTGTTTGACTGGTTTGAGTAAACGGTTTCAGTAAAGGCTTCACTCCAAATGTGATCACACTCTGAGGTCATAAACAGTTTTTGCAGTCAAACTGGATCACTGCCTTTTTTAATAACAAATGAATTGAACAGGTTAGGGGCTGTACTTTGAGTTGGGCAGAACACCCTAGCATCCACCTAGCAATCACCCACAACATTTTAGCAATTGCACAGCAATGCAAGCTACAACAGACATGGTATTTTGACAACCTAGCAAACAGGGAACATTCTCAGAACATTGACTAATGTTCTCTAAAAGTTATCAAAAATGTGTAACATTAGTAAGAAATGTTACAGGCTTTAAAGTTACAGACTTTTTAAAATGTTTAAATAATGTTCTTAAAACAAAGCAGTAACATCTAAAAACACATCTAAAACATTAAAAAACATCTAAAACATCTAAAAAATTGGACGTCTTAAATGTTCTTTCTAAATAACGTTTTTAATGTTTTTGTAACTTAACAAAAATGTTAGGCAAACAATTTTGGGTTGTAAGAATGTCTACCCATGCCGTATGACACATGTAAACGTACATTGTGTTGAGTGTGTATGTTTTTACATGCTGTGAAATGTCCCACAATGCTTTATGCACTACTTAAGCGAATGTAAATTCAACCCTTGGAGCTGTTGGAGAAACACAATCTCATTTCGCCATGTGCACACATGATAGAACACCAAAGTTTCACTTGACTGTTCTTGAAGTTTCCACCTCCAGCATATCTGCACATTGAACAGCCCGTACAAATGCTGCGTGTTCATTTTCCTTCCATTTATCAACAGTAAGAGGTCACACGTGCTGCATCATGACTGCTTTTATAGTTTAACACTGAACGTTGGCATGAGTCTGCCTGTTGAATCTGGGCAGCTCAAAGCACACGTCTGCCTCACGCCAAAGTCTGTGTAATCTCAGCAACACACTCACACACACACACACACACACACACACACACACACACACACTGTGGTGGAAAGATTGGGTGATATCCACACCGAGCACTTTGCTAATATCAATTGATGGGTGTGTGCAGGATACAACATGTGTGCAATATTACTAACAAGCAAGAATATGCATGTGTGACTGCAAAACAACCCTCACTGAAGATCTTAAGGGCTTTTAGAACAGAAGAGCTGTGTGTGTGTGTGTGTGTGTGCGTGCGTGTTTGTGGGCTTACTTAACCATATACTGGGGACAAATTTGTACCAAAAAGTTAGCAAAACCTGACAAATCTGAGCAAAACCTCCTTTTGGGGACGTCCTCATTTGTAAAAACAATTTTTTTTTATTGTAAAAATGCAGATTATTTTTTTAGGGTTATATTGTTATACAACCAATAGAAATCTATGGAATATGGAATGTCCCCGTATAGATAAGTAAACGTGTGTGTGTCTGTCTGTGTGTGTGTGTGTGTGTGTGTGTGTGTGTGCACGTATGTGTGAATGTTGCTGGTGCAGATCAGGTAGCCTGCTTGTAATCCTAGAGCACAATTAGTTTGCTCCAGCGCCATGCCAACTGCCCTGTTCCTCTCTGCCTCATTACTCTAACACCATTGCCACCATTGAGAAAACAAGGGAAAGCTGCCAGGAACATCTAAAAAGTGTTTGAGGTCCAGTAAACAGCTCGTGAGCTCAGAGTGGAAAAATCTACATCTTGCCGTGTCAGCGTTTAGCGTTACAAAACTGTTGCGCTAATGCCAAAACACAAGCATGCGCTCTCCGAGAACAATCCAGATTGATCATCTAACATCAGGGTGGTTGTTTGTAAATCAAACTCATGTTTAAATCTCATGTGTTTCTAATGTTCCCAAAAGCCGAGCTTATTTCTAATGACCGTAAATAAGCACAACTGTAAATTAATCAAACTAATCGCCAACAGAAGCATTGATTTGCATGCGTCTCTGCTGGGCCTTTGTGACATCAGCGCTCATGTGAACTCCGGTTCCTTTCCTGCCCCTCCTCTCCTCCATCTGCGCAGTAGCTCAGGTACACCAGACCAGCACAAAGAAAGCAACATGAATTACTGCTGCAGGGTAACTAAATACAGGGACAGACTAAGCCCCATATGGCCCCTAAATCTACCTGAGAGCACAATGGTGTGTTTTTCCTTTCATCTAAAGTCATGGATTGTGTGTGACACTATGTGTTTATGGTTGTGTTATATTAAATATTATCAGAGTGTGTGAGTTTTGGTAACAGGTTAGCATGTAGAGCATCGTTTGTGTACACATTATAAAGAGTTATAAAGGAGTTTTAACCCTGCTGAAAAAATTAGCAGAGCTCATTAACAATATGGATTTCCTGTTGGATTCAGGTGTACAACATAGGATACTAGTGTGTTATGTCTTAACTTGTTTACCTTCTTAACTAGTTTAATATACAAGACTTTGGTCAAACTCAGCATAAACCAGCATGCAGGTATAAGCTGGTCATTATAAGAAGATACATACAAAAACATGTCTGGTGGTACTTACACCATACAGAAATGTAATATATTAAATATGTAGTGATATTGCCTTGTATGTTAGGCAGTTGTGTGTTAGCAACACAAAGCTCGGGGGTTCGATTCATATCCAAAAATGTAGTGTTACCATGGTAAAACGGACAGAAATGGTATCATAATTGTTATTGTATCCTGTAATACACAATGATTTTCATTGTTTAATAATTGTTCATGTTTGGTCTCTTAATGTGTATATGGTCAAAAACAGCATAAATATCATGAATAAAAGCAGAAGGGCTGTTTTGTATTGAAGCTAGATATGCTTTCTAAAAGCACAAAACAAGCATGACACTATCAGCATGGTCTTCACATGAAAGCCAGTATAATCTCTCCCTTTTCTCCTGTCAGAACACACTCGTTCACTCCCCACGAGAACTGCAGTCATAATCCTCACCCTCAACTGAAGCTCTGCTACTGTAACTCTCCACGGTTATAAAAAATTTCACAATATCAACTATAGAAGTCTGTCACACACTGTAAATCTATCACAGACATGAGACTCAGATTCTGTCTCATTATCACAGGCCTGGAGCTCAAGGTGCCGCTAGAAGATGTTGTAATTTATCCCAGATGAGCGTCAGTCAGGGGGACTGCCACCGGTTCAGGGGTCACCAGGGGTCACAGAGAGGGGTTACAACTGCCCCTAGGGGGCCAGAGGTGACGGGGTCTCTGAAACAAAGACACTTTGGTTACCCCCTGTATAATGATGGCCTCGACAGGGAGCTTTGAGTTGGCAAGTTTAACCGATAACCGCCTGTGTCTAATTTTAGATCTGATCCTCATCAAAGAATCTTTATCAGACCTTCAAGCCACACTTTTGCCTTCAGCTGTTTGTCAGTCTGTGTTTGTGATGGAGAACTGCGTTTAATGAAAGCTGATCGTGGTCCTTAACCTTGTCACATCCATCTGCATTACATTTACATTCATGCATTTGGCAGACGCCTTTATCCAAAGTGACTTACAGTGCATTCAAGGTTACACATCTGTTCTCAGGGACCGCTAGCATAATGCTGTACCGGTTGAGCTACAGGAACTACAATGTACACTCAAAAAATTAGAACCTTCAACAAAGGCTTTACATTTTCACACAGTTTAATAATGATGGAATACATTTAAATAGATTTTTAGTAGTTGTTGTATGAACTTAAATTTATTTTGTGATGTCTGCTAGTAACAATTGTGTCAGTCAAATAAAAGTTACCATACGGCTTAAATGAACCACTTTTCTAATACGTTCTTTGTTGTTTTTGGAGAGTGACACTCCTTTTTCACTTAGATAATAAGAGAGCTGCCGGTATGTTCTTCAAAAAATCCGGAAAACCTTTAGGTGTTCCACAGAAGAAACAACTTATGAAATGGGGTTTAGAACGACAAACGGGCAAATAAATTAAATAAAAATAAAGACTGTATTTTCGCTTTTGTGTAAACTCTTACTTCAACAACAACACAAAGCAAAATTGTGTTTTTTGTAAGAGGCCAAGTCGAAGCGGCTTTAGAAAACTCTTCCCCTTGCAAGCGAGCGTGGCTCTGAGCCCAGATCGCCCCCCTGACAAAAGATATTACGTCAGTGTGTGGTTACAATCATTGTGTCATTGGACAAAAACAGACGTGTGTAGCAAAATGTGTAGAGTGTCTTGTCAGCTAGGATGATGTGTATGTGTTTGTAGTCAGTGTGGAGTGTTTTGTGTTACTGTGTATGATGGATGCAAAGTTGTGTAGCTGGTGTAATGAATTTTGACTGGAAAACTTCTGATAAATGAACTGGAACAGACTGACATGTGGAAACCAGATGGTGGCGAGAGAGAGAGAGAGAGAAATGCTAATGACAACATGAAAATATCTGCAATGATAGAAAGCTTTCCTGTGCTAACCTCACTTCTATGACACAGTAGTAGTGTGTTGTGGGTGGTTGCCAGAGTGTTGCTATGTGCTTGCTAAGATGTTCTGAAGGGTGTAGCTATGGAGTTGTTAGGGTGTCCAAGTCAAAAGCAACCCGGAAGTCTTGGCTCAGGTCCCTCCTGTAATGCAGGTTTAATGTATGGAATGACGACTTCTTAACAAGCTGCGTTTGAGCTCAGATTCCTGTAGCACAAATTAAAAGCCAAAGTTTAATACTTGGGGTCGGAAGTTTGTTCAAATCTGTATGAGTAATAATAACAGTATTGATGCTTTCTCTAGCAAACAGCAGTAACCTAAATTAGTTTCTGCTGCATTGTTCTCATAAGATTATCAAAAACAAATGCAAGAACTACAAAATATGTTGGTCTAGTTTGAACTTTATAGATCAGAAGCACCAACAGAAGATTCTTGTATTTCTGCCCTGTGCAAATGAGCAGGGTGCTTTTGTTTGAGTGATGTATGATGTATGATGTGTGTGTGTCTTTGCTCTGGGTCTGTTTATGTGTGATCTCACTGGAGGACTGCCCAACCTTCATTCGGCTGCCAGAGGAGTGTGTGAAGGAGTCAAACGTGTACACACACACACACACACACACACACACACAGATTATGACTTCCCTCCACCTGGCTTGGCTGTTTGTGAAAAGATCCACTGCGGTGAACTGTTAAACCCTGCAGTGTTTGGTCCCTGGATGAATGTTAGGTTAGGACTATAGTAATGCTGGGTTTGCTCCACAATTGGGCTGCCTGTCTGACCTTGAGGTCTGGGCCCCATCACACTCCGGATACACGGTGAGAATCCCACTTTAAAACATGCAGGAAACAAGGTCTGGACCTTACACACACACACACACACAGCTTCCTCCCCATGAGGACCACTAGCCAGCCAGAACTCCAGCCGACACAGCTGACAGACTATCTGACATCTCTGTAGAGTTGCTGTACACACACTCACACACACACACATGCTGTTTTTTGTGTTTTATGGGGACATTCCCATAGACAGAATGTTTTTTATATACTGTACAGACTGTATATTCTATGCCGTAACACAAACCTACCAGAAAACCTTAACCATCATATAAAACTTTATTTTAGATTTTCATAAAAGATCATCAAAAGATGGTTTATAAGCTTGTTTTCTTTATAGGAGCCATAAAAATGTCCCCACAAGGTCAAAATGCACTGGTATTATTATACTTGCGGGGCATTTGGTCCCCATAATGTAGTAAATACCAGCACACACACACACACACACACACACACACACACACACACACAAGTTTAGCCATACATTTGCTTCTCTCAGCAGAGGGGCCTGTCCTCTTCAGACATCCACTGTAATCTCTTTCCAAGTTCCTAAAATTACTCTTCATCAAGGGCCCAGAAGATTTATCCAGAAGAGTAGAGCACAATCTGTCTGTCACCCCACAACTGAAGTCTACCCAAGATCTTCTATCTTTCATTGCTTTCTATGGTTGGACATGTAGATAATGACTAAATACAAATGAGTGTCTATTCATGTCCACACGGTCGAGGGAGACGCTTCATTCTTCGGCCCTCAAGCTGAGCTGTGCTGAACAGACCGGGCCTGTCGTCTCATTCCCTCTGTGAGACAGATAATGAGCCGGCTGTGTGTGTTTACTCTCTGATTAATCACACTCATTATTTTAACACAGCTGTTTCATAGCGTGCCAGAATATCTGTTGATACCTCGCCCTCGTTTTTCACTTCCACAGGGAAGAGAAAACAGTCACTGTTCAGTGTGCCGGCAGAGACACAGGGAGGGAAATTTGAAGGACGTCACGTGAGAACTCGTACTGCTCAAACGTTGCTCCTTTATATCTCAGGAGAACTGATGGAGTCCGTTGTGTCCCAGAGGAAACACTGTTGTCTCTTTTATAGCTAAAAAGAATAAAAATTATTGTAGCTAAATAGCTAAATCTACTGTAAATATAACACATAATATATATAGTAGCTATAATCTGGATTAAGTTAAATTATTGAGAAGTGTTTCAGTTCATATTGAAATATTCAATAATATTGACGTTTGATCGCAGACTTGGCAAATCTGAGGTCAGTTTGAGTCAGATTCATTCTGACACATTTGAGACATCGTTAAGATGTCTTCAGAAGCGCTGAGACATTTGTTCCTGGGTGTTTTAATCTGTCTTGAGCAATTTGTGAAGAAATGTCAGCTCACAACACTATAGTGGTCAAGTTTACAGGTCTCAAGTTTTAGGAGGAAACCTGTGACTGACAAAATAGCATGTGGATCATAGAGGGAAAATAAAGACAGGAGGGGATGGTTTCTCTACAGCATGTTCAGACGGTTCCACTGAAACTGAGTTCACTCAGCACTTACACTCCCTGATTACCATGACACGCGAGCCTGTATGTGCACACACACACACACACACACACACACGCACGCACGCTCACACACACACACACAGGGACACACACTCTGATTCATGCTGAATAAAAATCTAAGGGGCTGTCTGCCAAACCTAAGTCAGGAAAATTCATGGCTGCAGGGCAGGTGTGCACAGGCACACAAACTCAGACTTGGTTTTCAGCTCTTTTCTCTTAGAACGTGTTTGTTGTGCGTGTATGTGTGAGTGTACGGGTAGGTCTTGTGTGTGTGTGTGTGTGTGTGTGTGTGTGTGTGTGTGCATTTTTACCTCCATCAGTGGAATTGCCTGCAGCTACAGATTTGGTTTTTCAGGGGTGCACACACACCATCACAGATCATGCAAAACTGGAACATCAACTTCAAGAATATGTTTTTCCACTTTTCCTTCACATTCTCCATAAATTAACAGTTGAAGCCACACAAGGATGCATGAGGAATGTTTTGAGAAATTCTGAATTTACTGAATTCATTAATTGAGAATTTACTGAAAATCTGGATTGCTCAAATACAATAATAATAATTCATAAATATTCAATGATAAGAATGAAGATTTAAGTAAGTGGTATATAAAAATAAAATGAAAGTAAATATGAAATTAAAAAATTAAATTATTTTTTTGTAATTTTAACATTTGACAGCACGCGACCTGATTGGCTGCTTTTGTACGGAAAAGAGAATCAAGCCAGTTTGTTTTGAACTACGTGAGGCTGAGCAAAACTCAGAATTTCCATCTTTGGTACATGTTGCGTCTGATGACTTCAGATTTGCTGAAGGCAACATGTAAGCAAATGAACTCATAGAGCATCTACAGATTCGTATAAATGTTAGTAAACTGTAGTTGATGAGGTCACTCTCTTTGTATTCCTGTATGTGAGTGTGTACATACAGCAGGACTCAGTGAAGTGACTGTACAGCCAGAGGGCTGTTTGCTGGCTTGTGTCATGTGTTTTGGGAAATCCGACACCTTTTGAAATCCCAGTGTGCATATTCTGTTCACTGATTGGCTGTCTGCGCAGGTATTGAGATCAGTGATGTGTGTGCCACAAAAACTGTGTATCCACTGTGCAGTCCATCATCTCTCTCTGTTCAGCTCCTGATCTACACATCGGCCTCAAGCATGGGGCAAAACAGAGCTTTTCAAACTAAACTGGAGGGTGTGTGTGTGTGTGGTGTGTGTGTGTGTGTAAGACCGTAGCGTCATCTCACCACAGGGTGAATACAGTATGTAAGGGTTCCTCAGAAAAATGCGTGTTGTGTTTTTAGTGGGCACCCCCTCCTCCTACCTCTTATCTTTTATTCTGTTATTCTATTCATTTTCCACGAAATGAGAAGACGCACACCTCAGTTTGCTTTTAGAGGTGCGCACAGTAATGGGCTGAAAAGAAAGGGAACCCTCGTCAATAAAGCTTTTTAAAGAGAGCGCAAAATGAGAGAGAGAGAATGAGCGAGAGAGGGTCAGTGACCTCTACCATGTTCATCATTTTTTAAACAGTCGTATATAATGAATAGTGTCATTGTGCATTGCATTGTGGGATACGTTTGGCACATGTTTTAGATCATCTGGGTATTTTACATACAGAAATTTGGCACTGTTATACACAATACACATTGTATGCTGCCCACGCCATACACATTACAATAGTAAGTCTGGAAGGGTAGTATGCTGTCAGAACATAACGTTTGTCAGGCACTGAGCAACCAGAAAGACAGACTTACCCGTCTCTTACCTCACTTCCTGTCTGTAATGAACAAACACCTCCTCACTAACCAGATTCTGAGGAGGTGGATTCTGGATTTATTCCAGACGTCACTCCAAACAATAACAGAACCTGACAGTATAGCTGGACTTAATCACATGAATTACTGTAAACCTGTCGTCTCTGTTTTAATACTTCATTGCAAAACTGTATCTATTACGTCATCAAGACGGCAGGTCCAGACGTGGATCTGGTCAGGTGAGAGGTGGGGAGGTAGACAAACCCAAAAGGCCAGACTGTCATGGCCTTCGGAGGAGTCATCATCATTGTGGTGTAGTAGAAGGGGAGGGCCAACTTGTTTTTTTTGGTTATCTGCCTTATTTATTGACTAACCTGCTGTCAGTAAAGATTCATGTTGCATTTTTTAGTTTGTAGGTGCAGTAATTTATTAATGACCTAATAATTAAGGCCTGTTCGCATCCGGAACGATAACGATAAAGTTTTGAGCATTGTTTTAAATTTAAGTTTTTAAAATTTAAGACAACTACAAATACATGAATGAATATTTCTACAAAACAATACGTAACAAAAAAGTCACACTTTTATTTATGATGGCGCGTCTACCTCGCCCGGAAAAATTACACAGTGCACCTGTCATTTCCTTATGTGATGCTACACGCACATTAGCTTTAGTCTTTCTCGGACTGTCTATGTCAATTTATTTGTTTTACTGTCTCCGTTTTAAAGGATGAGTTTCTTTGTTTCGACCTTTTGATAAAGCAGCCTGAGATCAGTTAAACAAACATAAGCACCGTCTCAGGAAAAGGTCAAAGCATTAGAGACACCATCACACGACATCCAGGACATAATATAATAGAAGACAGTGTCTGTGTCATCAACAGCGGATGAGTCACAGTCAGCACAGCTTAAACGTGACCTCTGACATTTGAGAGTTCACACACTGATCTGAGAGCAGTTTAGCCGGTCTGAGGAATCAACAGGAAAGGCTGTTCCTGGATCAGAGCATAAGGCAACTTTCACCTGGGTGTGACATTTACAACTGTGTCTGCTGTACAGGAGCATCCTGCCTTGTGAGCTGAGGAGCAATTAAAGGAAAATGAAACAAAACGATGAAAATATGGAGTTGAGAGGAGAGTGGGATAAACTGTCGTATTTAACCTGAAATAAAACTAATACATCTAATTATATAATTTATGTAAATATATACCTGAAATGAGCCAGGACCAGGTTTAATATAAACAGACTATGTATGTAACGAAACAAATAATTGTCTTATTTAATGAAACACTTTTTTTAAATTCATAAACAATGAATGCTAATTTTTCAAAAATGCCTTTATTTGCTAGAAAAAAACAGTTTTTTTAAAGGTGCTTTCCTTTGTTTCTTACCCTTCCTTGCCCCCTGTCCCCCACTACACTGGCTTGTATTACCAAATTTAATACAAAAATGGAAAGACAGTAGCATCAGAGCAAAACTGAGCAGAACTTCCCAGCACATCATAATAATATAACAATAATAACAATAACAGAGACTCCCATGTCCACAGCATCTCTTATAGTTCATCAGAGCATCACCATGTGATGATGAATTCACATCACATCACTTTGTTTCATAAATCTCACAGTATCTCAATGGGAGTCTTTCCTGTTTACGGATCTCCATTATTAATAGGATTCATTCTCTCTTACCATGATAAAAACAGACTGTGACACGGGATGTGAGATTCTGACGGATGTGTTGACCATCGATGAAAAGATGCAGTCAGACTTAAGAGGGAAAACTGTGGCTGAAACTCTCACACAGTCCGTACTGGTTTTTTTTTTCTATTTTTCTTTCCCCGTCGGCCCCATACAGAGGTTTTATCTCATGGGAAAGTCTGGTTTATTTATAACACAGACGCACTGGAATATTGATGGGAGACGGAAAACTTTCCGAACAAAGAAAATCACTTTGGATATGATTTTATTATTATATATGTGAATCCTTGCGCATGAAAATGTTTCAGATGTGGCAGAATATTTTTCTGCCTTTAGCTTTTAGTTTCATTAAAACAGAGACGCGTGTTGAGAAGACATACTATAACGATCAACATATACTGCCTCCTAGCGGCCAAACTCACCACATTGTTGTTTTAAAATCCAGAACACCCTAGCAACCACCCGAAACACCTTTGCGGTCACATAGCAACGCACTAAAAGCCGCTTAGAGTACCTGTGTACCTGCATACCAATGCTATGGCAATAACACCTTAGCAACCCCATAGCGCTGCCTGGCAACAAACACAGCATCACTCAAATTTCCTCTCAAAAATCTGTTTCCACGGACTGTTGCGTCAACTTAATCATCATTTGTTCTATGTACAGCAATTTCAAGTCTTTACTAAAGAGGAGAGGAGGCAAATGTGTGCACGTTTTTTCTGCATAAGTTTAATATGATGCAATTTTAATCTGACTGCAGCAAGACCCTGTTTTCTAAGACAGGAAAATCTAGAAGTAATTTGAGAAATCCCACTGACTCATAACACTGCACCCCACGTGGAGGTTATGGCTGATGAAGGAATCGTTCAGATGAAATGAGATCTTGGCATAGATTTAGAGGATGCAGAAATAGCACCCTACCTAAAATCTACCCTCAGACCGGCTCTCAGATGTATACAGACAGAGAGAGCATAAGAGAGGAGGAAGTGAGGAGTTCTCTGGGGTTAGCATAGACCCTGTTCTGCTTTGGCTCTGCTGGTTCTCTTTGCTTCACATGCTTGTCTGACTGCCCGTTCCCCCACAGGCTCTATGTAAACACTCCAGGATGTGTTTTAAAACAGCCCAAAGGAACAGAACCACCAAAATCAGCCACAGATGTTTATATTTCTGCCCCAGCTGTAGCCCCGAACAGGAAGTGGTTCCTCCAGAGCAGCTTATCTCATTAGTAAATATGACAGTAAATATTGTCTGTTTTTGGGAAGGTATGAGAAAAAAAACACATTTCTGCTTGACCTTCCAAGTGTTGTAGGAAGGTCAAGGCACTAGGAAGACACCAGGAGGTCAGAGGAGCTGATCAGTTTAAATATGTAGATAAATATGTGGGACTTTGTTGGTTCACACACACAGTTTCCTGTCAGTTGTGCTTTCCCATGAAACGTACGGTCCATAAAAAGACCTCGTATCTTATCTCTCAAAGCTTCATTAAGCTAATGAAAACAATTACAGACCACAAGTTGACCCAGCTGGTTCTTATAAAGCCAGTTCAGTGGTCCAAAGGGAACATATTCTGAAATGCGTTTTTGAAGCAACAAATCTGAGAAAGGGATATTTTGTGGGGATACAGAAAGACAAAACGTTTGACTTTCTTTTTGAAAAAAGCGGCATTAGTATATATCCTCGTGTGGAGGATATACACCCAATATATACACGGAATCAGTACATTAAAAATAAATCTGCATATATTCTACATAGACCTGAGCTGTTTTGGTAGTTTACAGTATCATAGGAAAACCATATGTTTTATTTGTGTCTATAAGAAAAATAATCTTTTGGAAAGAAAAACTGTATTTCAGTACATGAGCTCAAATATGTCTTTTCCTGTGCTATTGAAACGTGCACAGAGAATATCGTTTCTTTTTTAATGAGATTTGCAGAGACTATGAAAGACGCGGGTTAAAACCACACATAAGCAGCGGTCAGTACTATCTCTGTATGTACCTCAAAGAGAATTATGGGTACTTAGAAAGCGCCACGAGAGGTTCGGGCAAAAGAATAACCTCTGCCACACAATTACTGTGAGAGGCTTTCAAGATCAGTAATCTTGCCATTGCTACAGATTCTCTTTGTGTTGAGTGAATGAGTTCCGGGCTGATGGAACCCTTCCAGTGCATGATCCATTCAGCAGGTAATCCACACACATCATAGAGGAAAAATGAGATTGGGTTTAGCTCAGTAATGCCCACTACACACCAGGCTTACAGACATGTAATGATGCCGGAGAGCCAGAACTGCAGATGTATTAAGGTATTGGTGGTGTCCCCACAGAATATCAGAATAACATCAATAGATGGTACCACACACATTGAAAGGAATGATGGCAGCTTGTTGTCGTCTTGTAAAAGCAGCACAGAAAAGACACATGAATTTAACATGTGCAAAAACACTTGTGTTCAAATGTGAAATGAGCTTTTGGAACAAGATTTGTGTAAATTGTGTAAGGGAGATGTCATTGACAATATTTAATAATGCCTTTTTATATTGTATAAAATATTGTCAGTACATATTTATATGTACTGAGTTTATTTTTCTGAATTGTATAAATGATTTTACTTATCCAGCTCCTTATTAAGTGCTTAACTGAAGAAAATAGTAACGCTTTTACTGGCGTACTACAAAAAAAACACTGCTAGCTCCCCCTGCTGGCTGTATCAGTGAACAGCAACTGCCTCATTTAGAAATCTGTTTTACCTCATCAACGCAAACTGCTCCATATGATGTCAAAGGGCTTATAATTACCAAATGTTTTAGTTTACTCTTGTTTATCATTTAGTTTACCTGATAAATTATGAAAGAAATCTGACAATATGTTGTAGTTGCAAATATCAACAAAACGGTTTATTGTTTACATCAAATTAGAAATCTGTACAAAGACAACACAAATAATGCAATAAAATACTAAATACAAATAACACGCACACACAAAAATAAAGCATACGGCAAAAAATACACAAACCGGTCACGCTGCAAAATTCGCACCATTTTGATTAAAACACAGCTTCAAACACAGACAGAAACTCAGTCACTTGAACTGCTGAGTAATAAATAAAGCTTTGTTTGTCAAATAGATTTCCTAAACACAACAAATCAGAGGTTTCCACTGTGTGACGTGCCCACTGCCTGGTGGGCAGTTTACCAGTGCTTCAGTCTGAATAAAGAGCTTTAAAAACATACCACACAACAATATACACAGTCGTACATGATATTTCAATTCATCTATATTGAAGCTAAAAGCTTGTGGTTTCCCCACGCACTTCTACATCAGGCACATCCTCATAAATGATCAGAAAATTCCTGGAAAAACTATATTCTGCTAATAACTGACGAAGGGTCTCAGGCAGAGACTCCCTCACAATGACTGTATAACCTTCCTGTGTCTTGTTTTTTCGGAAGTTGACGTTAAACAGGCATTACGGGACAACTTCGGAAAATTAAGGCGTTTTACTCCAGGTAACTGTCCAGAGTGGTCAGGGTGGAGGTGGGCTTGCTGGTGACCGGTCTGGAAACCTTCTTCCTCTTGGACTTCAGGGCAAGGGGTCGAATCTCAGATAAAGGAGACTAGAGCACGTACTGCAGTTAAGGAAACAAAACTGAAAGGAAAGATACTTACATGGCGATGAATGACTGAATGCTCAATATACTGAAAAAGTCAACATGTAAGGATACAGGCTGGATAAATTTAGCTCTTCCTCCAAGTCCATCATATCCGGTTCTTACCTGAAAACAAGACAGTAACAATACATAGTAAAAATACATGATTCCAAGATTTTTTAAGCCACGTACATTTAGTCACGTTTTAGCCAAGAGACCAAAAGAAAATGCGATAAAAGACATTAAAATCTCACAGTGCCAAACTTGCTTGGGTCCAGCATGCTTCCAGATGTATTCTTTCTGAAGAGCAGAGAGTTCCTCAACATGGGCCCCATCATGACATCATCATCTTTGACACGCGCGTTCTAAAAGCAAAAACGTGTACACACTCTAACCCTGCACCCTTCATGTGATCTAATGGCCCATTTCCAAATACAGACATCTTGTTTTCATACTCACGTTTTGTCCGGCGCTGTTTTCCGTGTTCACCGATGAGGATCTGTGCGTTTAAAAGGACAACACATGAATATTGATTTCAGTCAAATAATATTCAATAATGTCCTAGAGTACAAACTCACGCCGGAGGGTCGAGGCGCATCTTTTTGGACGGGACCTGAATGAGTTTCTTCTCCGCCTGTTCGGGTGTGTTAATGTCAAAGGTCAGGTTTAGGTCGATTTCCTGAGAGTCTGAAAGAGTCTGACTGTGACCCGGGCGCTTCAGATCTAAAGGGGCGGGGCTTAAAGAGAAATGAGGCAGATACGCTTTAGCTGATCAATTGCATTGATTCTCTTGGATTTAGGCATGTACATTTATGCAAATGTAAGATTCTTACCTTTCAAACACCAGTCTGCTAATGGCTTCATTAGTGCGAGTCGGGGTGCTCAGCGTCCGCTGAAGAATTTCCACCTTCTTCTTCAAGCTCTGTCAAAACATCCCATATCAGGGAAGCTTTTTATTCCTTAAATTCACATACTTTTCTAAACACTTCTAAACTCTAAACACTTTTCCAGACATGATTTTCATGGACGATATTGATACTTTGTGTAAAACTAGCTGTTTTAAACCTATTTGAAATTAATATACAAAAAAACAAGGAAAATATAATTTAATATATACATAAAATAGAATAAAGCAAATATAATAAATATAGAAACGAGTAAAAATCTATATAAAAACAAAACAGCACACAAGAACGTTTGTAGATATTTTGGAAGTTTTCTAACAGTGATCTCTTTGTCTGCATTGGACAGATCCTTCTGAAGTGCCCTCATGTCCTCATTTGTTCTGTTCGTTTCTGTCGTGGCTTTTTGCAGCTGTGATAAATACACGTAAAACATGAGACACGTGAATAAATCAATATGTGCTAATGGAAACTCGATATAGAAATTTGAGGGACGTTTTCGGAAACAGGAAGTGAACCTTGTTGTTAGAGGAGATAAGTTCTCTTTTTAACTTCTCACACATCTCGTTTGAGGACTTCAGACTTCCCTTCAGATTGTCATATTCCCTGAGGAAACAACACAAGTCTATCAGGTTCTATCTGTTCTCTCTAAATATCACATTTACATTTAGCAGACGCTTCAATCCAACGCAACATATGGTGGATTCAGTACAATTGTCCAATACAACTGATTCATGAATTCCCTAGAACCCATGACTTTGCGGTTGCTAGCGCCATGCTCTACCAGATAAGATACATTCTGTGGAAAACATATTTGCATATACGTGGTATTTGCATGAATTAAAATTTGAGAAGGTCAGAGGAACTTTAACCTTTCAGCGGTTTGGCGTTTACATGACTACATCATAACAAAACATACAGGAGTGGAGAAAGAGTGTTTCTGTTGGACTGCAGGGTGGGAAAGTGGATCTTACTTTTTAAGCGAGATGCAGTATATGGACAGCTGTTCAACCGCCGACTGGCTGACACCCATATCGGTGATCATGGCCTCCACCTCTGACCTTTGACCCTGCAGAACCACATCTAAACTACAGGACAGAATCACACGAGAGGACATGTGAGCGCAC
>JAZGTJ010009267.1:0-19615 GCA_036877575.1 Botia almorhae
AAGTTAAAGAGCTCTCTTTAAACATATTATTTTATTAAACCAGACACAAACAGAAACACCATGACCATGAAAATGTCTAAATGAGGCACTATCACGCCATCCATGCCCTCCTTGCCAGTCTAGGGTGCCTGTTCTGGCATCACCATGGAGATGAAGTCCAAGAGAAATGCCATCTCTTTGATGCCAGCTGTACAGGGAGAGATAGAATTGTCCTTTTGGCAGTCTCAATTCATCATTCTGCAGCCATGGAAATAATGGGAGACATTTTGTATGTATTACATTTTGGTATGTATAACTTAAATGGTTCACTGCACAGTCGATTTTAAAACTGTGAATCGATATTGTTGTGCAATATGGGGTATAACCTGATATTAGAACGAGGAGTGGAGTGTTTTATTTGTGAGATG
This sequence comes from Botia almorhae, assembly GCA_036877575.1. Taxonomy (NCBI): domain Eukaryota; kingdom Metazoa; phylum Chordata; class Actinopteri; order Cypriniformes; family Botiidae; genus Botia; species Botia almorhae. Next base: position 408 of record JAZGTJ010009267.1, read on the forward strand.
TATTACTTGTGATGTATTAGTCTGTATTTTTCATTATAGTCAAACAGCTTTTTCAGAATGACTCAGTTAAGTTATAAAGCTTGGTCACTTGGTAACATTTTGCACACAGAAGGGAACACAGAGTAATGTGATTCATGGCCTGCTTGCAAATGCATGATTTTATTGATTATATCACCCATCCAGTTATCTAAATCCGCTCTCTTTAAAAGAGGTCCTTCCACAGACAGATGACATTGAAGGAATTTTGAGAGGTTGCTGGGATTGTCCATCTGCCATCATCTGCTGGCCTGATTTACCAAAGGTTCGAAACGTCCCCAATGGATATATGCACTAGCCTATCGTTTAAGCACTGTAACTTTGTAACTTAAAAAGTAAGAAATGCCTTGTATTTCTATAAAGTAGTGTGCAGGACTTTCAGAGAGCTCTGGCCAAGCTCAGACACTTTATTAATTGTAGCATGATTATTTACAAAAAATCTGAATTTAACAGCATATAAATAATTATTTAGCCAGTGCTTGGAGCAGGATTGAGAGTTAGTTTACATGAGAACGTCAACTTCAAGACTATTTTGAAGCGCTTTAAATTTAGTTTATATTATACAGATTTTTGTCATTTCAGTAGGATGGATCATTTTGCAACCCAGACTTTGATGTCAAAGATTTTGATGTATTAAGATGCGTTGAGGCATTGATGAGGCAATGCCAATGCTGGGAAACAAGGCCAACCTCAAAAACACACTAATAATAATAAATGTTGCAATGAGCAGTCTAATGCCAGGCTAATAGTCAGTCTAGAGAGCAGAATCTCATTGTCATTCCTGACGAGTTTTGTCTGATGTCAGACTGAAGTGAGCTGAGCTCTGATTGGTGGATTCCTCTGAGGATGTGCCTGGGCAGAGAATGGCATCAGCTGTGATGCGCTGCCAGCACGCAGAGCACTCTGCCAGCCTCCAGATGTACATGTAGAGGGAGGAAAGTGGATCTGAAGCCTAAACAGAGGGGATTGTTTCCTATTTCATTTACCCAAATGAAGAAGAATCGATTTCTCTCATTCTCTATGCCCACCTGTTCCAAAGTCAGAGTGAGAAAGAGAGAGAGCGAGAGATGAATAAGATGTTGGGAGTTTAGCCAGGAGTAGAATTAACAGGAAACAGAAAGGAATAAGTGGTTAAGCAGTGGAAATAAGTATCCTTCCTGTAGTAAATATGAGACTGCTGTGCGGTAAATGGACAAAGAGACAGAAAATAAGGGAGGGAATGAGAATAAGTAGGGAAAACAGACACTGACAATGAGTGTGTGTGTAATTAAAGCAGTTTACTCGCAGGGCTCCAATGTTAAGAAAGCCCTCCGGCTCCTCTTTCAAGCCAGCGTGGCGAGAGAGTCTAAAACATGACAGTTGCTGATGAATCTTAAACAATGTTTGTTCCCTTGTGGGGGGAGACAAAGAAATAAATAAATGCTTCATCTGACATGTAATCAAATTTAGTATCTTGCAGTATTTTTTTCTGATTTAATGAGAGCAGTAATGACCCAGGGCACTTATAAAACAAGTTTTAAAGCAGCTTCAGATCTTAGGTTTCAGTACGCTACACTTCTGATGCAAATCCAACCATCGACCGGTAACAACACTTCCCAGCTCAGAAGCATCAGAAATAGAGCCTCAATTTAAAAAAAGAAAATATCTTTAAGTGCATTGCGAATTCTGGGGAAAAGATAGTGAAACTCCAATTAGTGTTGTGACAGCTGCTGTGCTGGGTAAGAATCTCCTTTGCACTGCTAATACAAACACAAGAAATTTCTAACACTTAATGGAAATGCTTGACAAATCAGCTCTGGATCACGTAGGGAAGGAATAAAAGTTCAATAACCATGTGAGAAATAAAGCTCACTGCTTTTCAAAATATTAGCAAAAGTTAATTTACTTGAGCAGTAGCATAAAATATTGATAACTAGTTGGTAGTGCCATGTGCATTTTAGTAAAGAGCTGTATCTTGTATGCAGCATCATTTCTAACTTCCTGTTACCCATGTCAGTCCTGTTACCAAACAAAAAGGTAACAGAGGGAACAGGGGAGATAATACAATAGCTCTGTTTCATAATGTAGTGAGCTGTCTTATTTCCTACTGCATACATACTATTGCTAAGCTAATTTTGCTATAAAAATGTTTTTCACTGGCTTCATCGTCTTTGATTTGCTTTACTTGGATCCACCACAACACAATGCACCTTGGGGCTTTGTTTTCTGCACTGGACACATATAGAACATGATGTTGTCCTAGAGTTCAGACAAAACAAGATATTTTAGGGACGCAGGATAAATGTTTCCTTACTTTTGGAACAGCCTTAATGTCAGGGAGTGCCTATGATGCCTTTAAAGTCAGCTTGCTATGGTTTAAAACAGATCAAATATCATACATTGTGCATTTTCTAACATTAAATTAGCATTCACAGAGATGGTTGATCAGGTTTTCAGGCGAATCAAGAAAACTTGTGTATATTTATGCAATTATTCCTTTGGGGAGATTACCTATAATAGATACACTGAATCAACCAGGTTAACAGATTTTACAAGATTCCAGACTCCCTGTCAGTGAGATTCTGAAAAAGAGGGCAGGATGTAGACACGCATCTTTATTGTAAGCAAAGCCTTTTGGCCAATGCTGTTATGGATTGTTTACTTATTTTGCATTCTTTAAATTGGAGGACATATGAGGGGAAAGGAGAGCTCAGAGCGCAGACAAGTGGAACAGTGTGTTTACAGATGATATGATCTGCAGACGGAGCATCGGTTGCAAAGCAACTAGAAATGAATGGGGATTCAATAAGGAGAGAGAGAGATGGTCCCTCGCCATCTAATAGAATAAATTAGAAATTATTCCATCCATCCCTTTTCTCACCCTCGTCCCTGGCTTATTTGCACATGCTGTATTCTATCTCTCTTTTTTCCTGCACATCGTTTTTTCACCATCAGCCAATCTTTCCATCTGTCTCATTTCCTATTTAACAATCTTTTGCTTTTTTTCCCCATTTTTTTCTCCCAATGCCTTGCTCGCCTCAACCTCTTTCTCTTTACTCCCATTCCTTTTTTTTCTCTTGTCTGAAATTGGGAACAGAGCAGCTGGTAATTGAAGATCATTGTCTCTCTCCGGGCCCTCAGGATTTGCAATGCTTTTTTCTCCGTAGCTCATCTGTGTGAGTATTCTCAGCTCGCTGGCCAATTTTGGCCTCTCTTTTTTCTGTTTGCTTTTTTTCCTCATAAACTCTGTGAGCCTTTTGGAAATTGGATTTTCATTTAAGAGGGCCAAGCACATTGTGTTTATGGCACAATCTATCACATACTTCTCTTCGTCCTCTTTTATTCAGTGTCTCATGCTCATTTTGTAAGTGTGCCTCATTTTGTACTCAGCTAACATTTCTCTGTCTGTAGTGCTTCTCTTTTCTTTCATGAGAGAGAATCAAATTCAACAGGTGAGGAATGGCACAAAATCTAATGGTGAACAGGTTAAAACAAATATGTAACTGGTCCTTAAAATTGTGTTTTTGGAGTTCTTTTATTTCTAATTTAAAGGGACATTTTTATATCAAGGAGTGATTTTGGTGACATTTTACACCTGATAACATTCATCATTTTGAAGTCATTTTAAAGCAGTGCAAGATATCGGGGCAGTTTTTTGCATCCTAGACGTTTTTCAGCTATTTGAGAGATTTGTTTTTATAACCACATAATACACAGTGTGCTGTCTGTTTGTCAAATAATTTAATTGATAAAAAATCTATTATATTCAATTAAAATGTCCTAATCTGAAAAGAAGCACAAAATAATGCAGAAAATAGCATATTTACATAAACACTATTAAAATGTAAATAATTATTCCACATGTTAGATTCTATACTGTTCGGTTTTTAAAGTTGTTGAAAGTGATTTCACACATTCATCAATCATTAAATGTTATATACAACTAAAGATAACCTGACTACAGTTAAGAATTTGACTACATTAGTTTCTTTTTCTTTTTTGGTATCACAGTTTTTTATATATATATTTTTTAATTTCTTGTGGCAGTCCCATGGCCTCCTTTATTTCAGATGCTGTTTTGTGTCAGAAGCAGAGCCCCAGTGAATGGATGAGCAGTACATTACACATTTAAAGGAAAGTATTGAACTTACTGAAAATAAGATGGGTAATTTAATGTTTTATAACATTTAATAGGCTTTAAAATAGTTAGAATTACATAGCTGATAAACAACAATAACAAAACATAATCAACCTTTTGACAAAAAAAATATTTGAATAAGTTCCACACAACCATAGTTACTTTCAACATTTTTTACCATTCTTTTTTATTCTTCAATACACATTTAGGATCAATACATTTATGTGTGAATCGATTATCTAAATGCACCATCAGTATTGATACTATAGAATCGATCCGTCCACCACTAGTCACTATGTACTGTAAATTTAATCAGAGACCGGACAGTACTCATGTTAGGCATTTGGTATGTAATGTCTATCCCCTCTTATTATTGATCACCTGACATCCTCATGCATTCGCACATAATAAGCAGCAGTGACTTAATTATTCATAAGAGCCTGGATAATTATATGTCTCTTTAACAGTGTTTTATTGCCGACATGAGCAAGAGAGTAAATGCACTGATAGATTTTCAGAGAACAGATTAGGGAAGGAAGAGAACAGTTTGGGTGTAGGCTGTGAACAAAGAGAGGTGTGCGGTTTTTGAAAATGCAGGCTTTTTGAAGCGCTGTTTGCAGTGAAATGATCTAGTTAAGTTCATCAAGCCAAATCATGACAATAAAGCTCCTCTGATCATGTATGTGATCATTTTAGTCACGGTTTATGCGGAAAAGCAAGACAAATTCAAAAAGGAAAAATCTGCTCTGCCAAAGAAAGTCATTGCACTGATAGAAACAGTGAAGTGAATATTTTTATGCCCTCATTATCTTGTCCCTTTTGATAGTTCTGTTTCTATCTTTAAATCTGCGTTTGTAGACAGGAAATATTTATAATGCCAAGGCACTAACCTTCTCATATGACAATGCCAAAAGACATTAATAAACAGGAATGAACAGAATAGAATAGGATGGGATAGAATATAGGATGGGAATAGGATGTAAGATAGGATGCATCTTTATTGATCGTCAAGAGGAAATTTGCTTGTCACAATAGCAAGCATACAGCACACAGCAGGACTCAAAACAGCCCAGTATAAAGCAGAACATGACTCTGTTAAAAAATACCATGTTTTCAATGATTGTAGTGATTGAAGTGTTTCAACTCAATAATTAGTACGTCATCACATCTTCAACCAGTTTAAACAGAACCAATGACCTCCTGAGGATTGTTGTTCATACTGATAGCAGACCTGTTTTTTGTGTGTCTTCAATAAAAGCAAGATGCTATCAACATCATATTCCATTGCTTGTTCTTTTATATTTAGCCTTGTTTTTAAACAATTAATTTGTGTGTATTTTGTGGACATAGGTGATACCTCTGTTATGTGGAATAATTTTATCATCAACATTCTAATAAAGATTATGATTTTTCAAAGGGAAAGAGCGAAAGTTTCCTTTCCAGCTCTCCATACAGGATGAAACGGTACTGCCGACTTTCTGTCGTCCGTAGACCCTTAAAAATAAAGGAGGTTTTAGCTTTGGAACGTGACCTCCTTGTACTTTCCATTCAGTGTGTTCATTAGTCCTCTTCCCTCATTATTTCCTCTTGGAAAGACGCTGTACGCCAGACCCTGAATGTACATGGCAAGTTGAGGCGTTGTGCCTGGCCTGACAGTTTGGTTTGACTGCCTTTTGATGGGCGGTTCATTTAGTCTCCTTTGAGCAGTGGGTGAGACAGAGGAACCTGGCCATTTTGCTTGCTTGTCAAATCTGCCAATGTGAAGACAGTTTAAATGAGGCAAACCTGGGCAGCATGCCGACTGTGGGCCATAGCGATAGATAGAGGGAGGGGTGGGGGTTGAGAAAACTAAAGATCACCCTTCGTCCAATTGCCTGTTGGGTTGTGAGATAAGAGTTCTCATTTTTTAGAGTACTTTTAACATGTCAAGTCTCACTTTGTGTGCACAAACAGCTGAATTTCAGTTCATAGATTTTAAAGACAACACCTGTAAACACCAGCTTTTTACACAGTTTTTGTGACTTTTTAAAGGCTTTGGATGTAACTGTGCTTTACATTTAGTCAATATTTCTTTTTGTCATATTCATTCATTTGAGTGCATTTTACTTTATGGTTTGGAAAACATGTCAAACTGTAAAAAAAACATTTTTTAAAGTTCACTGAAGCATACACTTTATTGTCTGTGCAAATATAAATCTGTAAGTAAATGGAAGTAATATTGTGTTTATGGATATTGCTAATTAAGCTCACATATACGGAATGAGCAGTAAGCTAATTAACCTGTTAGCATAACATTCAGTTTGTGTTTTGAGTTTGTTGCTGTTAAAGATATACAAATTATTAATTTTGACGGTTTACTTGTTTTTTTAGCTTGCACTGTGAATAACTATTTTTTAGTCAAAAATTGAAAACTGTGTTTAGTAAAATTGTGTTTATTTATAATTGTGAGTTAGATGAAGTTAGATGAAGTGAACCCATTTCATGCATAATCCACTCAGAATTCAGGTAATTTCAAAGAGTTCACAAAGTTTCTCCTGCAACTGTAACCAATACTGTAAAAATGTATTTTGTGGAGGAGGATTATTTTTCAAGAAAAAGCTGAACTGTCAAAGCCATTTCAAAAGTTTACCCATAAGTATTTTTTGCTTATTCAGGTGCTGTATGTGTGTGGTCATACACAACGCCTTGACACAATATGGTTAATTGTGTAGATAAAAACAGTTTTCTGTCACTCCAAAAATTGCTTTGTTCTGCGAGAGGCAAAACAGGTTTCATTCTCCAGTGATTCTGTTGATGACAGACGTTGACATATTACTACTTATCTCTGTCTGTCTATCTGTCATAGTCATTTGAAACAAAACCCATGGATGTAAACAGACTTTAACGTCAGATCTTTTAACCTTGTACTCTTCCCTTTGGTAAATTAAAGAAATATAGCAAAATGACAAACTCAAAATTTGACATGCTCTCAGAATTGGTACTAACCACCCTGGACATCACTGCCCGCATTGAAATTCAACTCCAGCCTGGCCTTCGCTTCCTTTAACATCCATTAGTCACCTCAAGGGAGTCTGACCTTCCCTTCTGGGTCAGGTAACCAGAGGGCCATGGAGATAGGGGAAGGGATCACCTGCCTGGCTGTGTGCTCCCAGGGCAGGTGTACAGCAGAGGTCTGAAGATACCTAAGCTTAATCTAATCTCTCATCTCCTAATGAGTCATCCAGTCTGCTCCCATAGTGTGGGGCCTTTTGTGAAGCTGGGCCTAATTACCTCTCGCCCGGTTAGCAGCAAACAAGAGTCTGCGATTCAGAAGGAACCTGATCGGGGGAAAGTGCCCGCCTCACAGTTTAGCCGCACTGGAATCCTGTTTCCCTGGTGCCGAGGTCTGTCCGTCCTCAACAGCAGAACACTGAGAAGTCTATTGTTCCTGTAAAGGCAAGATAGATGTGTTTGATCCAGTAATGCAGTTAAGCCGAAAAAGGACACCGCGTTCCCGCCATTGGTTCTTTCTTAAACTAAGCTACCTTTCCAGGCTTCAAAAGATTAGTGAGACAAAAAACCTCTCAAGTAAATACCTGGAAATCATGTGCTATCACATTCATTGGTCTTAGACTTCTTTATTTGATGGCAAATAGAGAAAAATCAAAGTGAAACTCTTTGCCTTCAGATATAAAACATTGTGTTAGGCCTTTTCTGTGCAGTAAGAATGACTCTGCACAGACCTTCAGGTTTACTCCTACTAACCAGTCGTTATTAAGCACTCCAGTAAGTTATATTTTTAGTTATATGTAAGTTATAATTGTTAATTCTCACAATTATGTTGTCTACAGAAATATACCTGACAGTTCATTTTTTATTCACTTACCTTATTGATGCATTTATATAGATGCAACTTATATAGGAGTATATAAGTTTTATATTCAGTTTACATAGAGTAAGTGTTTATGTGATTTCTTTTGGTGCTTGCTTTCCTGGGGTCTCATTAGCAAGGACTGGATCCCTGTTAATTAGTTGCTATATAAAGATCACACACTTTAATTTTCTATATTAAAAGAGTTTAATTACAGTGGAGGGTTCTCGTGGATAGATTGGACAGGGACATTATTTACATAGAAGTGCACACAAACAATCTGTGTACAGCCTCCACCACTCCACCTAACACCCGTGTGACACACCCCACCCCACTCCCAATATGTCTCTAAATGTTTTTGTTTTACCCTTAGTAGCCTTAGTGGATGCTGCCACCTATTTAGAACCGCTGTTACACGGGGGCTGCAGCTACCTGTGGAGCTAAAACAAGGTTTGATTAATCTTTTATCGGGGTAATTTGATAGTTCTACTCAGCTTTTAATGACTTACAGTTACATGTAGTTTGAATATTTGCATTGGGCACCATTTTCCTTTTTTCCACACAATGCAATGACAATAACAAGGCATCAGCTGCCACCTGTTAAAAACACGGCTTTCATGTGCTCACAATTAAATGATCCAAATTACAGAATGCAATAAACCAAGAACAGAATGTCACATTAAGCGTAGGAATTAATTACAGCAGTTATATCATTAATGCACCATTCATCAGCACAGATTACTTGATCTGATCTTAATATTTCTTCTGTGGGTGACTATGGTGCTGGATAAACCTGAGGGGGGGGTCAAGGTTTGGCTGGTTAGGATGACCTCATGCTGGTGAGTTAAGGAACTACAACATCTTGTTTGTCATTTTTGATGTGGTTAAAACACCATAACTTCTACAACCGAATATGTTTCTTTATCTTCACCTGTGAGGTGTTCATTTGTAAATGAGTGTGTTAATGGCAACTCGCAATTGCAACTCCCATCTCACAGTTCACTGTATGGATTTATTGTACGAGTATGGATCAGGCTAATTGGGCATCATCATTATGCTTTGAGCCATTATAATGGAATGTGGTCATCCTAATGTTTGGCCCATTTGGGCGGCTTGTGATTAAGCTACGGTGTGTGATGCGTTTAGTGTTGTGAGTGCTGAGGGGAAGCACTTGTGATAAAGCTGCCACTCAACATTTCTGACCTCGGTCTTCCTGTCGGATGTCTTGGTGGGTTTGTTTTTGATGTATTCTTTTCTCTTTTTGTGTCTTCTTTTATTCCTTTTTATTCTTAGGGTCCTTGTTTGAAAAGCTTGTCCTCAGGGGAGGTGAGCCCTCTGCCGGCTCTTGGGTTACCTATTTATTGTACTTTTCCCTGCCACTCTGCTACTTCTTTCCCCTCTCTCTCTTTCTCTCTCTCTCTCTCTCTCTCTTGCCCATTGTAAATCAATGATGATGATGTCACGGCTGAACCAAATGAACTTGAAATAATTTTTCAATTTTTGGTGGTTTTAGTTTTAAATTGAAAGATCCACCTCCATGATATGACTATCATTTTACCTGCAGTCAGTGTTTAAAATTTGTTGACTAATGTTCACCAAGGTGACTATTAATAATACAGTACATTAGTAGCTACACAAAATATGCTTTTGTTTTAATATGGAAATAAAATTCTGTTATATAACAAAGTCATATTATATAACATCATGTTTTGTTATTTTTGAATATAAAAAAACGCACATTAAAAAGCACATTAACTTAATGAGAATTTTACGTGGCTTGTTTTCAGTAATATAATAGTTATCGGATGCTTGTTGATAGTGTACAGTAAAAACTATAACATATGACTTTATTCTGAAACCCATTTATATCATGTTATGTTTATTACATGGGCTAATAAAAAACTATTGCGGTGACTTTGCCTACTCATTTGAGAGTACCAACACGCCACTGCTATGGCGCTACCCTCAGTCTCAAGAGGCTAATTCATCAGTCGCATCTTTCACATCACCCTCTCTCTTTTTAAATAGAAAACATCATCAACCCTGGGAAAAGACACAATTAAAATCCATCTTACGCAAAACACTCCACTCCCACTTCTCTCTCGGCTGCCTCTCTATCATAAGTGGGGGCAATCTTTCTTTGATGCACTTCAAAGCGAATACTTGGCAGAGGCCCTGCGACGGAGGCAACAGGGAACGTGGGACAGCGTGCGTGCCTGTGATCGCACCAAAGCCCTCGCGCCGCACTGTGTCGCGAATTCGCTGTCTCGTGGAACAAAGACTGATTGCATTGCTGGGTCAGAATGGGCTATCACTCTGTGCATTCTGGGGCAAATGACCCGAGCGTCTTTCCTTTGAAAGAGTTCGCAGGTTTTCCCAGGAAGCCCCTGTGATGGATTGCGCTCTGAAAGCTTCAGCCGCAGTAGCGCTTTAATACTTGACAGCCCATAGCACATGCATATTCTTTATTGGCGAACCTATAAACGCTACGAACACTCACAGATTCGTAAGTGCATTCCATGCTATTGCAAGTCAGAGATTACAAATAGCGACGAAGTCGTGGTGCAATGTACTCAGCGCTTAACTGTATAATGTTATATCATGACGTTGATGGGTTTGAGTTGAAGTACATTTTACAGTTTCTGTATGACACTGTGAACTGCATTCATCAGATGTATAGGAGACGCCTTTAAAATGTGAGCTTATTTTCCATCATGTGTTCTCCTCGTTGCTCCAGTACAAATTAGGACATGCTGTATTGCCCTGACACTGCTTGATACCATCGCTGACAGCATGACATAAGGTTGTCATAAGATGACACGGGGGTGTGACAGCATGCCATAGGGCTGAGGTGAGGGTAGGCAGGGTGAGATTGGAGAGGCAGTGAGGACAGGTGTCACTGGCCTGCAGGTGTTGCTAGGTGACAGGTTGCCCTGGTAGTGACAGGTCCTCATGCGTATGTATGGCTGGCTTCTAAATGACGAGGACATTGACAACAGAGGGCTCAGGGCTCTGTCAGGCCTACAGACAGTCCAAGACCTCTGTTAGCCTTGAGACCTAAAGTGCACAGATGATCACAAACACACATAGACACACGCATGCACACACACACACATAGTTTTAATTCATTCAACTAAGTAACTTTTTCAGTGGAGTCCAAATGTTTGAGACCACACTAAATATATCGAACTGAAACTAAACAGTTTAAAACAAAGAAACATGTTGGGGTTCAATTGAATAAGAAGTATTTGGTATCCTGTGCTTTTTACAGCGTATTTGTGACTTTGACTATATTATGTTCTTTGTACAAAAGGTCAGACTTCCTTGCTTCCATTAAAGGACACAAAATGCTCCCTTGAACATTCTCAAATTGTGTGTGTTATGGATAACATGTCATTAAATTAATCATCAGGTTTTGCACAAGCTCACAAAGCAAAATGGTTGTGCTGATACTGTAATTTGAAATATAAAAAAAATATTAAAAGGCAAAATAGACATCTTACTTATCTACTTGTAGTCTTAAGTATCTCTTGTTCTGTTCTTTATTCTCAAATCTGCATCTGTATCAAGAAAGAGATTTCCTATATATCCTGCCATGTACGTTCCAACACGTATGTAATCTTCGCTTTCTCTTTCTTAGCGCTGCGTATGACAGTTGGCCACATGCGGCAGCCTCTTCTCTCTCCTAGCTTTCTTCTTTTTCATCTCCCCAGAGCTCCGTCAGTATGAAGAGGCCCGAGGACGCCATCTCATCTTCTCTCAGCCGGTGTCAAGCAGCAATCCTGCGGGGCCCGGCCCTGCTTAATTCAGCTTAGAAGCCCTCCCTCGTCAGTGACGTTCCTGATCGCCTCATTTTTTTGGGTATGCCTCTCAGGGCTGAGGTAATTATTTCCAGAATAATAATAACAGACAGATTAGTGTGTTTAGCAGGCAGATGTATGGCCCTGTTCTCCTGACTTACTTATATTTGCCTCTGAACGGAGTGATCTATTAGAATGGATTAATTCTGTTGTAAAAAATGAGGAGCTTAATGACCCCTGTCTCCTGTCGGAGAGGTAGGGGACTCGCCTGAGGGGGATTTCTTTAGACATCACCTGATCTATCAGACTCTGCTCTGGACTCCAGAAGCAGCAGGTGTTAAAGTCTCCATTCATTTCTGTCCTGGTTATAGATGACCTGGGTTTATGAAATTACTCAAACGGTGGATGGGCATTAAATTCACAGGGACTCACGTTTAAATGAAGATGGGTGGGAAGACAAATCACAAAATGAAAGATGTATTATTTATTTAAAGCTCAGTTGTGTGAGGTCTTTTTGGAGCGTGCATTGTTTCCTGTTCTGAAATATTAGTGTATAGCAGTTAGTTCCTGTCCTCTGATCTGATTACGAGAGTATATCACATTGTGTCGTTGTACTGAATATTAGCATGACGCTGCCAAATCACAGCGATGCTCATATTCAGTATAACAGTGTAAAATTTCTTAAATGATTAACAAATACAGCTAAACATGTTAAAGTTGCATATTAAGGTGCAGTGGACATTTGTTTTGCAATGAATATTCATGTTATTTGTCGCGTTCTCTTTCTCTCTTTTTCTGTCTCTCTGTCTGAATCTGTATGGATGGAGGGCTTTATCAGTCAACGACACAACATCTAAATCTCTTTCTTTGGAGCAGAGCAGTTTGCAGGACTCCAATACAATGCAGCACTGGAGATAGCAAGACTTAATTCTCCCAGGATTGTGCTGTCTCCCAGCAATCACAGGGAAACTGGACTAGAAAATTAACTTGTTAAAAGCTCTAGCCATCACTCTCTGAGTCTGATAGACAAATCCATCCAAATACCAATCACTCTCTGAAATGAGAAAATACAGAGAGAATATGGCAGCAGCCCTCAAAGAAAGCTCACGAAAACACAAGCAGCCAAGCACACGTACGCAGATACACAATGTGCACACAAATCCACATCAGATGTGCACACAAAGACAGCTTGTCAAAGGAGACCTCTAAGTCATTTATAAAATTAAGTTATATAGAATGTTTTATAAAATATTATATATAAACAATCAAATCTGGATGTTTTTTAAACACACACACATACACGGTACAATCACACTTACTGTAAATAGCTGTTTGTCACATTAATCCTTATAATAAAGGTTTTAGAGAGAGAGGGAGAGAGGGCTGTGGTGGACAATTTCCAAGTTTATTGCAGTGCTAATCCTGCATTGTGCTACTAAATGGGTATTATCATAAACGTTTGGCAGCCTTGTCTTGCTGTACTCTGGCCAGTTGCGGACCACAGCTCTCATTGTTCAGGATAACTAGTTGAGTGAGAACAGCACATTGAAAAATCCCCACACTGGATTCATTAAAGTATTGCTTCAACCTTAAGTCCCCTAACTGGAGTCAGTGGGCGGGCGGTTAGAGTCGAGGCTTTCAGACAATGACATGCTAAACTGACACATGACTCAAGCCAAGGGAAGAGTACAGAAGCCAAGGGATGGTGATTTTTGGGGGGTTTTAAATTCTTTGTGTGTTACAAATTTCATTGTTGACTTATAATCTGCTTGATAACCATTCAGGCATTACTTCCAATTGTGGAGCAAATGCTTTTACCTTTATTCAGATCTGATTGGCTTCTGCTTTTGGTTCTATTACAGTTGATTTATTAACCTCATTTTTAATAGGACTGCTGCATGATAGTGTGAGCTGCTATGAAGGCAACATTTTTACAGATAATATTGAGCTCAAAATTGGCATACTGTCCCATGCTCACCAATGATATGTTAAGTGTATGTGTCCTGTTGGGTGTTAATAAAATACTAAATCTGTTATAAAAATTAAGTGTAAAGTATTTGAGTGTCTGGATAATCTCCCAGAGCAGCTTGCTTTGAGTGTTCCTTATAAAGAAAGTTATGAAGAATATTTAAGATTTCACTATTTCTAAGTCACTAATCAAAGTCATTCCATTTTCACATGGAACATGGAAAAAATACTGGTTAAAGCAAAAGTTGGACATAGCAAATAATACGACATTCTGCATCTTACTCAAAACGTTGTGCTCTTATTAAATTAGAAATATACATTTTAGTAGCATAATAGTATCATAACAGTAACATTTTACTATAGTGGTCTCAGAAGATATAGAAGATGCAATTTTACCCAGCTTGGTGGTTGCGTTTGAACCCAAGTTAACATTTTAGGGGTTTAAACTTGTAGGAGCAAAATGAGGTCAGCAGTACTGTAATGTTTTAGGTAAAGAAAAATGGACTTCCAAATATAATTTCTCATGCCCTCAGCATCAAAACACACAAAACGAATGGTAACATTGAATGGTAACTCCATTGTTTGCCCCAAGAAGGGCAAGATAAAATACACGGAACCAGTATAAATAAACAATACACTCGCCCCTCTACCTTTCTCTATCACACTTTCAGTCTCTGCTCCAAAGGAGAAGTGCAAATGTCTGCAATATGAATCCTTTTATCACCATTTAGTGTCTACTGGGGTGTAATGAAAATTACAGTGGTGCACGACCTAAATGCTCCATTACTTCCAGCCAGTGGGATGGATTCCAAGTCCAGCATCTTTTAGTCATGTGAGGGACCTGCATATTGACTACGGGGTGGATCTTAAAACCAGACCAGATGTCCGTATGGACCAAGAGAGTCCCTCTTTTTATCCATCCCATCCCACACGCCCATAGGGAGATGTGAGAAAGAAAAGGGAGGCAGGGGTAGGGTTGGAGGAGTAGTTTTCCACCCTAATCTGTTTACTTTGCAATTTGTGTTTTCAGAGTGCGGCCATTCATTCTGCTTAGTGTGACACATCTTGTGCATGAGATGCATTGCCTGTGGGGGAGTGGGAGAAGAGAGAGAGATAGAAAGAGAGAGAGAGAGAGAGCATTAGACTCAACTGTGATTATTGTGCATTAATGAAAGCCCAGAGACACTCATACAAGCACAGAGGGATGCATGATGTTATATTGATCTACTGTGGCCGGGATTTCGAAATAAATGAGTTCCCCCCATATAGTAACATACAATCTTCTTGACGCTCTTCAGAACTAACTAAGCCTCACATTGTGCATTTTCCCAAGAGGCATCATTGATCACTGCACTGTTCTCCCTTGCTGGAGTCCCAACCAGGCTGCTGTCAAAATACATGTTAAGAACCAATGCACAAATGGAATATATCTATGTTCTTAAATTCCCCTGGTTTCTATTAAAAAGAATGAGGAACCGCCACTCTGAGGGGTCTCTGGGACTACATTTTGTAAGTGTGCTGTTGCCACCCTGCTCCTGCGATAATGACTGTACCCTTGAGCAAGAATGGTTAACCTCTGTCTGCCTGTGAAACATTGTTCTCTCTCTTTATATGTGCATCTTTGCTCAGACTGGACATTGGCGTGACATCGGTAAACAATTCTTTAAGGTTTAAGCAGAATTGTTCTGAAAATATTTTCTATACCAGCTATACCATCCGCAGAGACAAGTATGAAAAAGTATGCCATTGAAAGGCAGATTTTTCTCATAATTGTAAGAAACACACAGCAGCTTTAATAGTAAACATATATGTTTATTTAATTATGGCTTAGAAATTTAAATTGAATTAACTGAGCATTGTAATATTAATTTATGCTAAAAATATTTCTARAAAAATAAATCTCATTTTTGTTGAACAAGCTATCACTTTGCTATTTTTGTATATTTATTTATTTGCTAGAACATTCAATGTTTTGTTTGCTAAAGAAAGAAAATTTAAAAGGACTATCAAAATAATTTCTCTACCATGGCTCTTTAAAGAACAGCAAAATTTATATGTAGGGCCTCCGTCCTGGTCAGTCACAGATATAGTTTGAAAAAGCTTCTGCCTTTTGCTGTCACCCTGAAAGTGACTTTTAGTATGCAGAATCACTGTGTACCAGTTTAGCTCAGACGTGCAGTGGAATTTTAATCTATTAATCTCCAAAACAGAGGATCAGAGATGGAATGGGTGCTGTGAAGAGTGAGGAAAAGAAGAGGKAAAAATTGAGTGAGGAYATATGATATATAAAATATGCYCATTATCATGCACAGGAACAGATTATGCAGAGCCTCTCACTTTCTGTAACATTTACATTCTCACACAGTGGCAACACCCACACGTGTGTTTTTGACCCCATCTTCAGCATCCCTTTGACAAGGCTGACGGTGATGTAAGGGGATGTGTTATCTGCTGACTTGTCAGGAATTCATAAATTTTTGAAAACAGATGAAAGTGAAGCGCGTTACGGCTCTGGGGATGTAACGGATGTCTCAGAGTGGATTCAAGGGTGTGAAGAACCTGAGAGCTTGAAAGTTTGTCTGTGTTTCTTTGTGTAAAGGTAGACACATGTGTATGCATTAGTGGAAAGTCCCTTTTGTATGTAGAAAGTTGTGCAATTTTAAAATAATGGGCTTTACAACATGGTGTCAAAGCTTTTGGTTCAGGTTTTTCCATTCAAGAGTTTGCAAACCCCTACAGGTTTGTGACAGAACTGCAGGGGTTTCCTGATGCATGTGATATGTGGAAAATGCCAATGGCAAATTAAGGCTGCAATCTCTAACTTTTACCATACAAAACATAAAACCTGCAGAGATATTTTCTTAACATGGATGACAAGTTTAAATTCTAAACTGCTGCAAAAACAAGCTACAAGCTACAGCATTCCAGCATCCACACACGATTTAGTAGATGGATCTTCTTCTTTCTGTTTTCCAGTTTAAGATAAGGAGACTGTTGAAACACTGATCTGTTATTTACTTGCTCAATACTGCTTTTTGTTCATTTTTAGCTAAAAAWAGTTACGAMTTGCAGCTTTAAAGAAAAAACAACTTTTTATCTATAAAACGACTTTACCTTAAAAACTCCACATTTTACAATGAAAATAATTAATAAAAAGGTTCTGTGCTGATTCATGGTGTTAGAAAGAACCAAGAAGAACCTTAATTTCGAAGAGGGTAAAAGTAAGCATAGATAAAGCAAACTATATGCTCTCATGTTGAACGCTAAAGAGCCTCAGGTTTCGCCCCTTAATTCTTGTAATTCTGCCATTTATCTTGTTTTCTTCCATGTCTTGCTTTCATACGCAGATAGTTTCCAAATTGCATCACTTTTTGTTTATGCATTGTTTTTGCAAACTGAAAGTGTTCTTCCCTGTAGCCTTCCAAATCATTTGCTTTCAGACTCGCTCTTCTTGAAAATGACTCTTCCGTGAATTATTTAGCTTTCTTTATGAAGAGCTTTGCTCATTCAGTTCTAATGTATTCGTTTTTAACATTCACAAATCTATTTCTGTGCTATAAAAGAGTGAGGAAAATATTAATGTATAAAAGAGAATGGATACTGTAACATAACAATAGTTGAGATATACAGCATATTTGTTGTGCAATGCACAATGCTAGCTGTGATGCGTTTTCACCGTTTTATCTTCTGATGAAAGTTCTAGAGCATTTCCAATGAAGTTTAATAGTTTAAAGGCAGGCATGTTAAGCAACCCTCTCTGAGCTTTTAGCATGGCCTCGGGCAGAAAATTAACATGGGGAATATAAGCACATTCTGTTCACACAGAAGGTGTAATATTAGCATCTAAAAGCATTTTTAATGCTTTGCCCTTGCTCTTTGTCAATGCTAGCGAGTTAGCATGCTGAAACTGTATCTAATCCCACAGATCATTACAGTTTGCTTAAAAGATGTTGTTCAAAAAGCATTGCGCGGAAAGGTGTTCACAGAGAGGCTGTGATCAATCAACAGGGAATAACACAGATTAAACATCTACTTCAAATGTATAAAAAGTATAAACATCCCCCCGTTAATTTTTATTTTCAATCTTAAAATGAAATAACTCTTCCACGTATTACATTGAAATGACAATTACAGTTACATTATTCATTTATTTATGAAACTGACAAATATATAAGTAATAAAGGAAAGAACAAGAGGAAATATTTGTCTTGAGCTGTTATGTACATTTAGCATTTGGCAGACGCTTTTATCTAAAGCGACTTACATTGCATTATACTATACATTGTTATGAGTATGTGCAATCCCTGGGATCGAACCCACGACCTTGGCATTGTTAACGCCATGCTCTAACCACTGAGCTACAGGAAAGCTTATGTATTATTTTATCCCTTATTTTATCCCTAATGTATTATTTTATCCCTTTATGTTAAGTTTCATTATATGCATTTTCACAACAGTCATTTTTACAATTTAGTTTTCCTCAGTTTGCATATGTATACAAGGTTGGGAATACAGGGCAAAGAACCCAAACATCAGTATTCAGTGACAGAATGAGGGCCTTCTGTATAATATATATCTTTTACAGAAATAGATTTTTTCTTTAAATCAAATTATTTCAGTGTTTTTGATAACTGTAAATTTTTTACGTTAAGAAATTTAAAGTTGCCATTCACTTACAAAACAGATACTAACAATACAACTTTAATTGCTTCCACAGGTAGTAGAAACAAACCTTCTGACAAGATTCTTGTGTAACCTTATAGTAGCGCAGGCTCTCAAACAAAAATTGTTGATTTTAGCCACAGTGCTTATTCTTCAAGTGCTGCATTTCATAAATCATGAAGTGGATATATAATGCATGACTGAATATATGAGCTATGAGATATTTTTATCACAGAGGACATAATGCTTTAGCTCACCACATTAAAATTCTTGCACAGACCTTTTATAGTCTCAAATTAATGTTTAAAATCCAGACCAGAAATTACAAACTAGAAACTGTTTCATTAAGAAAGCCACTGATTGTTGGCTTTCTTAATAAACTAAATAATCTGTTTCATTAGGTTGTTTAAAGTGATCATCAACCTACACACAGTGTTAGAGCTTAATAAAGTCTGAATACTTTAATACTGATCAGTATTTCCACATTCTGTACTATTTATGGGTGTAGGTAATACCTGTCAACTTAATAATCTGAGTATAATTGGCTTCTGTATTATTGAATTTCCATGTTGGAACAGGGACAATCTGAATTTGAAGTGTCTTGAAATTCCAAATTTCAGAATTGGTCTCCACATTGTTGAAAAATACGTAGAAAGTGAAAAGCTGTAGAGAGGAAGTTGTGGTGATCAGTCTAGTTTTCAATGTTTTAAAATATAGAGTTAAAACTGCATACTACACTTTGTTGCTTGCAAATAAATGTCCTTTTGTTAGGCTC
>JAZGTJ010009268.1:0-11111 GCA_036877575.1 Botia almorhae
CTGTCTCTGGTTCCCACACTTGTTGGTCAAAGCATCTTGACCTGGTCTGATCAGAGTCTAGAATAACTGTCTAACTGATTTGGGTGGCGATCAGGTGACCTGTCTCGCTCTGACACACACCAGACACCTGTGAGACTGTGTGAGTCTTGAACTCCTGAAGCCAATGAAAAATTCACAGCAGTGTGTCATCTTGGCAACAGAATCCCAGCAGTTATTTTTGGTTCATGCAGGTACCTCCAATATGACAGAATGAGGAAGTTCTTAAATCTTCAAAACTGTTTGCCAGGGGTACGTGGTTTTCTATGAGGTCACCCTGAAGGCTTTACCCCACCTCTAAAATTCGGATTAAACTGGTAGTTGTGTTTTGGAGCATCAAAACTGTTTCACATGCGGTTTAAAACACGTTAGCTGGTCAGCCAGCTAATAACTGGCTACCACTTATCCAAAAACATGATGACCAGTTTAAGCTGGATTTTTGAAACGTTAGTCTGTGATTTTCTCTTAATAAAAGCGCGTTTGAGGTTAAAACAAGAGAAATGGCATACGTGAGACATTTTCACTATTGCATTAACAGGTTTAAAAATGCAAATGCACAGAACAATGGAGAACCTCTCCGGTCGTGACGCACCCGGTATTATAACAGCGTTTAATAATGACGGAGGTGCACGGCTCTACACTGGTGTTAGAAAGACACCTTGCGGTCAATGATGGAACTACAGCGGCAGGGTTGTAGTTTTGCCCTTCTGTCAACATGAACAACAATAAGAGACTATAAATAATGGATTCTGAATGATAAAGTGCACATATACGGCAAGATGAGCATTTACAGTAAAGAATTTTAATTTGTTTTTTATGTTAATGTGTGGCATATGTTTATGGGTCACTAGGTCTAAGACAGTTGTCTCAAATATGGGGAACTGTAATTGACTCAGCAATGGCTGACACGCAGTGAGGTTCATCTCAGGTCACAGATTCAGTGTCCACTGAGGTCACGTGAGATTGTAAATCTCAAGATTTTTAATTAGATTAGGATCAGCTTTAGCATTGTGCGACCAGCCACAAGGAAAACATACGTAGTACCCAGCTAACAGTTCTACTAGCATTGTTCCAAGACTTGTTTTGATAACTGAGAAAACTTTTAGAGAATGTTATGATGTTCTGATCTCAGTATAAAATCAACTGAAGTCATTTAAAGGTTTGAATTAGGTTAAGGTTATGGTTAGGCAGTTAGTTGTGATGGTTAAGGTTAGGGTAAGGGGCTAGAGATTCTGTTGTGTCTATTAATGTCCTCACAAAGATAGCTGTATAAATGTGTGTGTGTTATAGCATGTGATGTGCTAAATGTATCTCAGGTCTTTTCCTGGTCCTCAGATGCTCTGCTGACAAAACAACATCATGGAATGTGACACACAGTTTAAACGAACTATTGAAGAATCTGGAAGCTTAAGACACATTAAATAAGATTAAGAGCTGGTGAAACGTGTCCACATGAGCTGCTCCTGTGGTTAATGAAGTTTATTCATACTGAATGATTCTGAAACTCATGAGCTTTCTCACCAGGAAGCTTTGCTGGCGAGTCAGCAAAAAAGTTTGGGCCACTAGGGGGCGTCACTGCGTCTAACAAAACGTGACCTTAATTCATCAATGGTCACAATGGAAGCAGTTTATGAATGACAAAAGTACAGCGTGTGTTACTCTAAAGAAAAGCTATACAGTTTCAGAAATGTATACATTCAGTTTTTACAATGTAAAAAACAGTCATTAAACATGTCTGTGTGCAGACAGATGCATTTACAGGTACGACCTTAATACAGCCTGTCGCCGTAATAAATATTACATTAATAACTTTGGTTATTATATATATATAATATTGGTTTAATTTAGGAACAGAAGCTGATGATGCGCCGGTGGGAGGGGCGGAGGAACGCTCGTGAAGTGTGGAAGCTGCGCTCGTGCCTTCGCGGGAGGTAATCAATCAATACTCTCCCGATTCCAATGAGAGAAGCACCGCGTCAGGACTCGGGCTTTAACCGGACATCCATCTGCGGGAAATGAGCTACACGGGCGGAGGAATTCCCCTTGGGCTCGCTGTGCTGGCAGTTTTGTTCTCATTGGTAACGTCGTGGACGTTCCGAGAGGAGAAAGAGGATTCGGACAGGTAAAGTGCGCGACTTCTCCAAAGACGCGCGCGGTCGGCACGCTCGCAACGCAGAAACAGGGAATTAAAGTTTGTCTCCTGTGCGTAAGACACGCGTGTTTATATCAGAAATGAAACCGCTGACGACTGCTTTGTGTTATTACAGAGAAGTGTGTTCAGAAACTAACATCGCAACGACGAAATATCCGTGCGTAAAGTCCACTGGAGAGCTGACCTCATGCTACAGGTAAGAGCCTGTCTGTGTCCCTGTTTAACGTTTAAAATGTAAGATTATGTACGTGCATTCTGTCAATTGTTTGTGTAGCCTCTAATCTTTCTGTAATTATTTAACATTTTGTATTTATGGGAGTGTATCTACCCTTTACAGTACAGTACAGTACATACAGTAGATGCGCCTCTATAATCCACAAGAAATATGCGCATACATTTCTCTTCATATTCATAATGGCGGAAATTACCTGGTGTACTTGAGCACGTCTCAAGGTTTCGTTGCATAAACGTGTTTTGCCTGAAGGTTTCAGATAAATATGAATGTCAAGGAGACTTCTAAGGAATCGTTTACCTTCTTAGTTTATAATTAAGACTGAAACCAAATTGCTGGTTTTATTGCGAATGTCATGTGCTGGTTTGGCATTTTGTAAAGCACTGGTCTGCCACATCTTTTGCCAGAACTACAGTTTAGCTTGTCCTCATGAATGCCTGGCATGTGTTGTGCGCCAGCGCTGGTGAGCTTCAGTGTCCCGAATCTGAAGTGTGTAGGAGAGTGTTTGTGCACCAGATCTCGGGCGAGAGAGCCTGTCATAATTCTCTTAGTTTGTGGCTCTGCAGTTTTCAGAGTCATTACATGGTCTTTAAATATTTGTTTTGTTGTATGATTGATGTAATAATGCGCTGGTGTATGCATTATTGTGCATGTATGCGAGTTCATCTTGCAATAAATGCCTGCAAGCCATATGGTTTGTCTCTTCAAAAGCTCAAAATGTCAAACAGGAAACCAACAAACTAGATTGTGACATTTATTTTTGTTTGTGATCCATCCTGGAGGTTGACAGCTGGGAAATCAGGCTTGCCTTTATTCTAACTATGAAGATGGGTCATAATGTTCTAGTTAATCGGTGTTGTCTAGTTTATCAATTGTACGTTTTTTGTCATTGTAGTAATTTAGAGACGTGCCTTAATTAGCACAGCACTTAATACACAGTACACAATCAGACAAACGTAATCTCATGCAATGTTTAAACTGCACAAGAGAGAGTCTTAAGAACCGTAAACTCAAAACCAGCCTAATTATACACAGCATCCTTAAGACTGATTAGTTGACTAGTTGCTGATGTGCATAGGTGGCTTAGAAACATCTAGTTTTGTGTTTCTCAAAGTCACTGAGTGAATCAGAGCTTTTGAAGCTCTTTTTGGCTTTGGTAACTAACTTCTGTCCTGTCTCAGAAAAAAACGTACATGTGTGCTGTTGTTCAGCTATTTTTGGCGCTTGACTGCCAGTAAGAGATTGTGGCCCAGAGATGAACTGAAGCATCAGTGTAATGTTTTATTGGAGATCTGAGTGTTACAGAAGGAAGCTGTGTGGATAGATATAGATGTAAATGCAGCAGAATTTAAAGGTGTGTCTTTAAAATGATCTGTAGCATATAAAGTGTGTTAGCATCATGCGTTCTGAATTAACAGATGTATTGTTTCTCATATTCCGCATCAGTGGCAGCATTATGAAGCCAGAGAGATTCAAACAGTTCAGACCCAGCTAACAGTTTTAGGTTGTAAGAACGTTTCCTGCTGTTTCCTGTAAGTAAAAAAAAGCGTTCAAAATATGTAAGTCGCTTTTATCCAAAGCAACTTACGTACTGTAAGCTCAAGCTCAACAAGCTCAACATTTAATCAGTAAGTATGTGTACCGGAAATCTTGTGCGCTGCTAATGCAATGCTAGTACACTAGCATAGGTTCATTTTCTGCCATTTATAAAACTGATTATCAGCTTACAGGTATCAGCCAGTACTTTAATAAAAGTTCAAGAAAAGACTTCAGGGAAAGTTTTTGAACATCAAATTTTCTTTCGTCAGGGCAAGTCGAGCTCATTGTCTTAAGATCTTTAAGCAATTAAAATGCCTTCTTTTGCCCCTGCAGTATTTTAAAGTCTGGTTTTGGTTCTCTGTAATTGGATGTCACACGCTTTGACATGATCTCATGCATGAAGCATGATCTCCTGGTACACGCTGTCCTCAGATGTCCCCATGAGGCAAGTGTTTGGTGTTCTTCAGGGGAACGTCATGTCATCGCTCTCTGAAAACAGACAGACAGTGAAGACTGAACTAATGCATCAGCTGAAGAACGTGCCCACATCCTGTTTGTGGTTGTTGTTTAATCTGGGGCAGATTCGTCTGTTATAAATGTGGTGATATTTGAGGACCTTTGAGGTTTTTAAATCGAGCCCTGAGCGAACACATTTCTGTTTCTCGTTAATTATCACTAGATTTCTTGCCATGTTTCCTGTGAAACTGATATGAGCTCATAGCGAGCTGATCATATTGTTATTCTGAGCAGTGTTTTAAAATTGATCACTTTTAATCGTTGTGGACTTCGCCAACGTTTCTAATCTGAAACATGTTGATGGCGGTCAGCTGAGGTTTGTCAGACAGATTAACACTCGAGGAAACAGAAGAAATTTCCATCAGATTTAACACATTCCCGCCTCAAACACGCAAGACGACGGAGATGGTTAATTGCCAAAATATTTAAATATGACTTATTGCCAACAAACTTGAATGACTCATTGGTTTTAACGGACACAAGCTGGAAGTAATTCATGCGATTTATTCTCGTCTGATGCTTGAGATTTCAGTGTGTTTAATTTTATGACCTGGTCAGAAATATTACACAATTTTACAGTGATTAATACCGTTTCTGGTTAAGTTAATCAGATGTTTTATATCAGTGCAAGTCTTCATCATTCAGCTCAAGCTCTCATCAGCGTTTGGACGACAGCGGTTTAACTAAAAACCCCGAACCGTTGCACTCCAGTTTAAGAACTTCCACAGAATCAGATGTTAACATGCTGCCCATGACAAGAGGTGATTTGATCAACAGGAAATCCTTTGTATTGTTCTGTCTCTTTACAACACGTTTTAGAATTCATGGCAGGAGATCAAACCGTGTTCATTGTGCCAGTCTTTATTTGTGGAATTGTTTTCGAAATTCCGTGCAAATTCCTGTTTATTTACTTATGCAGGGATCTGTTTAAAGCCCCTGAGAGACTGGAACAGGTCGTGGTTTAATTCCAAATGTGGTGTTGTTCTGGCCGCAGTCCGGATCACCATTGTGTCTTTAAGGCACATTAAATTATGGTTGTTTATATGCTGAAATCTATTGCATTACTGACCACTGAGTTAACGCCAGTTAAGTGTGTTTACTGGCTTTATAACTCGCCAGTATTTATGACACCGATGACCTTCTATCTGTTCCAAAAGGTTAATGAATGTTCACTAACAATAACCCAACACATGTTAAAGAGAGAGAGTCTGATACTAGATGCAGCCAGAGTTTATTTAGGATGAGTTGAGCCGAGCTAGTCAAAGCAGAGAGAAAACTGGAAATGCATTACCAAACAGCCTCTGGAATTTCCACGTGGTGCACAGAAGGCCCTGATGAATTCTGGGATAATTCAAAGGAAAATGGTGCCAGTGGAAAAAGCTTGAATCATTTTCTCCTCTTGATTTCTGCATCCTGTCAGCACGCTGTTTCATGCGGCGGCGTGTTGGGTACGCTGCTGTGCGGGTGTGTGTGCACAGCTGTTAGCTATGAATTCAGATGCGTTCTTGAACTTTCTTAAACAGAAATTAGTCAAGGTGAAAATTGTAACAGCCTGTTGAGATCTAAACAAATTGCGTCAGGTTAAAAGATTTATGCACTGAGATGCATCAAAGATCAAAGAAATGAAGCGTTATTGTGATGGGATTCTATGATGTCACCATTATCACATCAGTCATCACATCAGAGGTGAATCTCCTGACCACAGTTTTACATGGGCTATTATTGCTGTTCTCATTGCAGTAACTAGAAGCAACGGTGGTGTGTTTTGTCTCCCCAGTCAAATCCATACAGACAGTAACTCTGTATCACACATGGTTTCTTAATGGTTATGGGTAATGGTTTCTTGTGCAATTAAAAGGTCAGAGGTCAACAACCTGAATAATTGGGCCTGCTGTTGTAAATCCAGCAGTAGGATAGTCACTAACCAAACATGACTGAAGAATCTTAGCTGTCCAGCACTATCACCAGTCGGCTGAATTCTCCCAGCTAATCATTTATCCCTGTTTAACCAGTAGTTGACTGGAAAAGCCTCTTTTCTGCATGACTGGATTGAGCAACAGGGAGTCTGTGGTGCTGTTCAGAAGATCTGGTGGATGTGCAGGGAGAACGTGTTGATGTATGATCTCTGCTTTTGCTCTTGTTAGCATGTGCTGATTGTGCAAATGCTAACTACAAACTACAATATACTAAATATAAATTTATATTATGCTAAATAACTACAAACGTTTTGTTTACTTAACAAATTCTGCCAGGGAAATATTTTTAAATTTTAAATTTTTTTTTGTATAATAGAACTAAGAATTGTGAGGAGATAAAATCGCTGTACAAGCTCTGCGTTGTGAAACTTTATATTTCTGCGTTTGTGTGTGAACTCATTTTCTGTGGCCTCTCAAAGCTGTAAAGATTCAACATGCTTTTTTTTATCAGAGTTTAAAATAAAACAGAAATTTTGCTTGTCATTTTTTTGGATAGCCTTTCATGATTTCTCTGCATTGTAACAGAAAATAATCTCCTTTGGGGAAAAGCCTTATTTATCAAATTAATCATGTGACAAAATGTTTCATAAATGAAATGCAGAATAACAAAGTGTGCTGCAAAACCAGTATGTGAAACTTCATATTAGCATATTTGCTTTCATCTGGAATTCTGGATTTACTGACAGTTGTTGCATTAATGTAAAACAGAATCATTTGCCATGTTTTAGCTCATATCAGATGACGTCAAACAGCTGTTATTTGTGAGCCATTGATTGATGTTTAATATTTAAACAAAGTCAGAAGGAGCTGTAGGAAAGCTCATGTGTACAGTGAATCTGTTAGAAGTTTAGATGAATTTGGCCTTTGACGGGTATTTGCAGATGAAAAGTTGAATATGTGTGTATATAGCAGCGTGAGATCTTGACGGACTGATATCTCTGCCTTTCTGCACATGATATCAAATGAAATACACTGATACAGCAGCACCTCATATATGCCAAATCAGTGTGATAAATGTTCAGATATATCACCAGACGTGCTGGATCAGTTCTCTGCTCATTCATAGAATTGTATTTTATTGTTAGTATCTCGGCTAACAATTGTAGCCGAGCATTTCCATAACATTTACATTGAGTAACAGAACTGTTATTTTTCTATTATTTCCTCATGGAAATGTTAGGGAAACATTTTTACAACCTAAAATTGTTAGCTGTCCAGGCCCGTTAGCTGGGCACTGAGTCATCTTTTAATCCGTTTGTTCAGCGGGTTGGTCAGACAGGATGTGAGGGAACATGTGGGTAGTTTAAACCAGTAAAACACACCAAAGCATCCATGTTAAACTGGTTTATCTTTTAAATTCCAGCTGAAGGTTTTGGCATGGCAGTGAACCGCTCGCCTCATCTACACGTTCGGCACATTTCAAGCTTAAAATGATTTGTTACTCATTAATTATTCATTAGAGCGTGTGCTTTTATAAATGACTCATTTACACAATGCTGTCATTGGTTTGTTTATTCTTGTTTGGATAGCTCATTAAAACATGAATCAAACATCCTGTTTTTGACAAATATTTGTGCCCTGCTTGGAAAGCTGACTGCCTGGATACTGCAGGACAGTACAAGACATGAACACATTGATCTGAAACATTCACGCATGTGGCGTGTAGCTCTGTGACCATTCACCTGAAAATCTCTTTATCTGGAAGGTGTGAACAGATGATTCATCTGATTTATATTTATTTGGTCTTTTGTTGTCACTTATTAATGCAGTGAGTTGTACAGGAAAAGAGAGGACCAGGAAAGCAGATTCAAACTCGCATGTCCATCTGAGCTTCCCAGCTGTCAGAAAACGTTTTCAGAGTGTTGGCTAATGTTCTCTTAAAGTTCTCAGTTATCAAAGTGCAGTACTATTAGTAGATAGTTTGTGGTTATAATGTTATATCATATCAAACACTCTTAAGCTTTCAGTAACAGAATGTAACAGTAAAAATGTTACAGAATGTAAATGTTTTAACAATGTTCTTATAACAAAAAAAATTATACAACGTCTAAAAAATGTTGAACATTCATAGAACTTTCTAAATATTTTTAACATTTGTTACCCCATGGAAACGTTAGGGAAACATTCTTACAATCCTAAATTGTTAAGTAGGTCCACAGCTGAGAGCATGTGTTCATCACTACCCCACAGCTCAGTTTTTTTAAACTTCATTATGACAGTATTAATTCGCTCGTGTCGTGGTTTCACTGTCAGCGCTGCTTAACACACTTCTAGAGATACCTCAGCATCCTCTGCCTGTCGTATATTAAAGCCACAGCCGCGGCAGTTTTCTGTTTTCTGTGCTCTGTGTTTGTATCTGAGACAACACACATCTTTGTCTTGTTTTGTTTCATTAACCTTTTGGTCTGCTTTCTCAAATAAGACATCATGTGGTGTTTAGATCATGCAGATAACAGAGTTGGTACTGAGTGAGAAGAGACGGATAGAGATTGTTCCATATCAGATTTGTGTGATTTCTGCCCAAAACCAGATGTTGAGCTGTAATCACAAACACGTGGGCTTTGGGCTCTTTTTCTAGAACCTCAGACCGCTGTCAAGACAGAAATCAGACAGCATGTAACAAACACAAGGAGATTTTTTCAAATGTGTGTCTCGGGTTGTAATTTGGATATTTTAAACTCTATGAAAAACAAGACCTCACACAATAATGGCATAAATATTCTCCTAACATCAGGGGTAGTGTGGCAAGACTAATTCGGATCCAAAAAGTGATTTTTGAATACTTTATAGAGTCTGTTTTCAATAGTACAGTAGAACTGTGAATATTGTGATATTTTGAGGAGCAGTAGCCCTGATGTTTGCACACCGGTTACACACCAGAGAAAGTTTCAATGGAGTATTTGAATTGAATTCATTCAAATTTCACACACCATCATTCTACACACCATCAAATCTAGTTTGCTTTGATTGAATGTTCTACACCTGACAGTGTTCCACTGGAGAACGTTAAATTAAACCGTTTATGCAGATGTAATATGTTTTTGTTTGCTTAGAAATTCTGGAGAATTGTGTGTGTGTGTGTGTGTGTGACGTGTGTATCTGATATATATCGCCTGATTTTAAAGAAACGCTAGAATCATCATTAGCTGAGCTGACCTGTTCTAAAAGCACTTCTGATATTTCTAATGCTCGTGGTTCAATAAATATTTAGGTTGGTGATTTAGTTTCACTCATCAGCAGAAAATCACCACCAGAAAGACTCGTGTTTTTTAAATGCTCCTACAAGGTTTCTTTTAGAAATCATGGAGATTAAAAAAAGCATTTTGCATGACTAGAAAATTCAGAAGAACAAAGATTTGATCCTGTGATTGTTACAGGAGAGCCAAAGCTGCCCAATCTGAGGCTGTTCCACACATCAGCCATACACCACAGGTCTTCAGAGTCGTATCTGCTTTCAAGGCAAAATACCTCCGTCCTCTGTACCCCGTACAATTCTGTCACAAATGCCAAAAACAATTCGGTGTGTTGGGTGTAAGTTAGAATGCCAGGGTAACACAGCAGTCTGGCATTGAACTGCATGGAGCAAAATCAAAGGCAAGAACAAAACAGGAAAAACAAGACAAGATGAGTTATACCTGAGTTATATATGTGTAGTTCCTTCAAAACATTACCTACAATTCATAATAAAAGCTGCTTTTGTCACATTTCTCTGCAAAACGTCCTGCAGTGTGAGAGAGATTTTGAGCAGGGCTTGGAGGTTTCTCCACATTTGACACAAAATCACGATATTAAATATAGAGAACAAAAAGTTATCCAAGCGTTTTTCAGAGGTAGCCGTGCTCTGGAATTTATGTCTTCCTGTAACAGTATTCCCAGAAGGCCGTGTGTTTTGGAGACGAAACGCTAGTAAACGGTTTTCCGACAGAAATTCTCTCTGGAATGGACTCTTGATTTTTTTCTGTCTGTTGTTTTTTATTCTCACAGCTCACTTGAGTAACCTGGATTAGAATAAGGGTTTGAATACTGTTCTTAGAAACAAGAAATAACATTAATACAACGTCTGGACATTTTGAACATTCCTAAAACTTTTGAAATAACTAAAATATGGATTTGATAATGCAAATGTTAGGGAAACGTTCTTACAACCTAAAAGCATTGGTTGGGAAACTCTGGACAGTCTGTAGTAGATTTTATGGTATATTTCTCAGTGTGTCTTTGGAGTGTGATGTCATTTCCTCTGTTTTGGTGTGCATGTTTACTTTAAACCTGACACAGTTTGTTTATGAGGTCATTTGAGCATGTGAGGTCACACTAATCCAGACCTGATAAGCAGATCTCCATCAGCCTGGTGCCACTGTAGAATAGGTGCCACTGTACCTACGTCTAACATCTGACAGGTGTACAGGGCTTGTGCTCCTATACAGAGAGAAGAGTTTGCTTTCACCTGTAAGAAAATGCACCTGTTATGTGAGGACAGCTTTGTGTGTGTATATATATTGCATGTGTACTGTAAACACACTGTATATACCTGTATATACCATGGTATTTTCATGGTACATAGTACAGAAATTGTAGTAACAATTGTGTGTGTGTGTGTGTGTGTGTCTCACAAAGATTTGTATTGCACCATGTTTCTCATGCTCTCTCTCTCTCTCTCTCT
>JAZGTJ010009269.1:0-19611 GCA_036877575.1 Botia almorhae
ATATTTATGTATGTCTGAGTATATTTGTCTAAATACGTGTCAGCCAGAGAAGGTGGTCTCCCCCATCTCATCCTTAGGTTTTGGTTCCTCCCAAGGTATTTTTGCTTCAGTGTTATTCATATAGTGTTTTTCACAATGTTCCGTGCTTCAAAGCAGCTTTACATATAATGAAAAACAGAAAAATGTCAAACACGTACAACACGGCACAGAACAAAATGTATTGTGAAAAGTAAATATAATCGATTTTTTAAAATTAATTTTAAGATCATATTTATAGTCACAAAGACTTGATATATTTGATTTAATGCTAAGTACAACATTTTTGTGTACGTTTCTAAAGCTCAGCTGGTAGAGCACAGCACAATGCTAAAATCATGGTTAGATTCCCAGGAAGTGCATGGGCCGAAAAAAGGTATACCTCAAATACACTGTTAGCCAAATACATAATTGTATTATAAATGGAGCGTCTGTCTCCCCGAACCTGTATCTTCTGATGTCCCCCTCCCACTGGAAGTTTTAGAGATCTGCTTTCCTCACGACTCTTAGTTGTCTGACATTTAGAATGATATTTGCGCTGTGTTGAACGTAAGCCTATCACCTCACTTCCCTCTTTGGGCCGTCTGAGGAGAATGTCTTTGCCTTTGTTATTTCTCTGTCAACCAAGAGCTCCAGACTGAAAGAATAAAGCATACGACTGGACATCGATGAATAATAAACTGTTGTTTGAGATAATAAAGACTATCAAGCTCAGTCTCTATGGCCACACTTCCTTGATCACGTGCCAGAAGAACAAACAAACCAACCCCAGAATCATCTATAGTTTCATATCCTCAAAGAAGCCATAGGATTCTAGTGAATTCTTTAGCCATATGTACTATATGTCCCAGTGTGAACCTGTGTCCACATGTGGGCACAAAAAGAGTCATTAGTTGCTCTGATGTTTTCTTTGGACCTGACTGTAATCTCTGTCAGTGGTCTTTATGTCCTGAAGGAATGTATAAAAACTATTCTGTGCTTCACTGAAATAGACCATCATTTGTCTCTTTTAGGGACATATGGAGATGAAGACAGTTATGGCTCATTGCTGCCAAAGAAAACATCTCTCAGTTACGTATGTAACCTCGGTTCCCTGTGAAAAGGAACGAGACACTGCATCTGGTCTGGTGCTATTGGGAACACCTTCGGTGTGACCGATCTCTGAATGTCTGAGTCACACATTTCTAGTGACGAAAGGAATGCTACCGGGCCGCATCCTGCCTTACGAAGAGCAGAGGACCCGCTGTACCAAATAAGGGGCCTTTTCTTTCCTTTAGTGAGGGTGCTACTCCAGTACAACCTAGAGGACAGCAGTTAATCGCTAGCTGCCACCGTCCAAAATGCCCATTTCCTTTGCCAGACGGAAGGTGGAAGTGCTGAGGACCTCATATCATCACCCTTCACCACAGGAGGAGAGTGCAACTCTGCTAATCTGTGGGGGCCAGACTTAAAAATGTAGCTGCAGCCATATAAAGAATCCCATATAAATCACCAGTAGTTCAGAAACCCCACCAAATGCCCAATGGGGTGTCAAAGAGGGGATTCGAACCCGGGTCTCCCATGTCCAGCAACAACAAGCTGACCATCACACAAAGGGAGATGACACTCTAGGGGCTATTCTAGCCAGGAGTGTCAGGGAAGAAAAGGGTCCACATTGGACTCAGCTCCTAACTCTACCCTCCAGAGAGGGCCCAAAAATGGGCCACCCCTTGCTCCACACCTGGCTGTAAAAAATGATCCTACTTAGAATCTTATCAGTTTAGAAAACATGGCAGTATTAGTTAGGATCATATGTAGAACACTGAACATGTTGAATCTTAACTTAAGACATTTGTGTGGCCCCTAATATATTCAAACTTTTAGGTTTCAAATTGGCCACCTAGACGACAAATAACACACAGGATATATAACATGAGAAATACACATGCTTCTGTAGCTCGCATATGCCAGATAGACATGACAGGAATGAGTGTGTGAGTGATGGATGGCTGTTTTTTCAGGGATTGTTTAGGATGTAACAGCGGGGAAGTACAGCTGTGGTGTCGACCGGGCCTGCCAGGGCATTACCTGTCACTACAGACAAACTCTCCTCACGTAAACAATGAAATCAAATCCTTCCTTGGACTCACCCGCTGTTCTGTTTTTGCTTTTCTGATTGAGCAAAGACGGGGAAAATCCAGGGAGGTTGACAATCTGCCAAAGCTGCAAGCAAAGGGGTGCTGGTAATCTGCCATCATAACCATATACAGATATAATTGTACAAAATGTGACTATCAGATTCATAGGCACTTAAAGCTTGGCGATACTTCTGAGCATCTAAATCATTCTTTAAATGCAGTTATAGAAACATGATAAAAAATGCAGTAATGCAGAGAGCATCACAAAAATGCCAGGTATGAGGACTTTTGGAGAATTCGGCCAAATTAAATATTGTGATATTGTAATATGAACAAGATATGTGACATCCATAAGCAAAGAGGCTCAGGTATTTTTCTGAAGTTTAAAGCCACAAAAATTACCTTCTTTATCTCCCTGCTCACATAAACCATCACCCCCACTCGCTCCCATGAGTATTCCACACTGATCTATACAGATTGAAGTACAACATGTACCTTCTTAGCCAATCAATGTTATAGTCACTATGTCCTAAACTTAATTACAGTGAAATTGAATGCAGGACCCAGAAGAGCCACAAGCAGCGATGAAAGGATGTGCTCTGATGGTCTGTGTTTTATTAATTTGATATGTATCTTCTGCAGGAACATAAGATAAAGCAAGTATTTATCAAATGGTGCTGGTGATCAGATTTCATCTAGACCCTACCCACAATGCACAGCAGTAATCAATAACGACCGTAATTCTATTGTTACCGTAATTGGTATATACAGTATAATAATGTTTTTTTATATAGTTAGGTATGTGTATTTCATCCCTACAGCCACTTTCCCAGCTGTCTCTGTGTCTGACATCTCAACAACAAGATTAAGAGAACAAAAATCTTAGACGAAACAAAATTTGGATGACTTTTATTTCATGCCGTCCAACACATACAGACAAGACATATTTTTATTCCAGTGTTTTGACTGTTGCCATCTAAAGTTCCATTTTCATTCTGCAGGCTTAAGCTCACCCGGAGAGGAAGTGCTTGATGAAGGATGTGTAGTTAATGCAGCCATTGGCGTCTTCTTGTCCAGCCATCAGACGGTCCACCTTGTCCTCTGTCATCTTCTCCCCAAGTGTTGCCAAGACGTGACGAAGCTCAGCACCCATCACTGTTCCATTACCTTCTTTATCAAAGACTCTAAGACCCTCAACAAAGGTTTCAAAGGTTCCCTGGTCCTTGGCTCTTGAGATATGTTGAAGCATGGGTAGGAACGTCTCAAAGTCCAAGTATTTGGTGTTCATATCTTCTGCCGTGGGATTCTCCCAGTACGGTCAGGACATCAGCATTGGTTGGGTTGTGACCGAGGGCCTCATCACATCTCCACACTGACCATACCTGATCTTCATCTTACCAGTTGGTGCCTCATCAAAGAGCGTGAAGGCATCTCTGAACTCTTCGATCTGGTCAGCTGTGAATTCCAGGATGCTTTTCAGGTCCAGCTGAGGTTCTTTGGGTGTCTCTGGAACTGGAACGGGAGCCCGGGCTTCTTCATATTTAACCTCTGTTTTTTAGGTTCTGGCTTCTTGGGTTCAACTTTTTTTGGTGCCATTATGCTGCGGGTGCGAGTGGGGATGGGATAAGAGAAGAAGTGTGTGTTGAGCAAGCAGCTGTTGTGCTTTTATACTGATATGTTAGAGTGTTTGATAAAAGTTATCAGGACTGGAATGGTGGATGGCTATATAAGGAAAAGACCTGGAATGGCCTCAAGGGCTGTTCATACCACACTGAAATGCTTCTGGCTATTAGATAAGAGCAGACCAATCACCCTTTTCAATGAGATTCAGTTAGAAAATAACCGTGCAGCAGTAATAGTGTTTGATGTTATTCTCTGTAAGCAGCTCTTTACCATTGGCTGGCTAATGATAGCACAAACACTTAACACATACGGACTTCCTCATTGTTTTTATTTATTTTAGAGTTCATGTAGCTGTTCATAGAAACCGATCATAATATAACAATTTTAAAACATTAATCGCTTCATAAGCTCTTATTCTAAAACACATCCTATGTCGACACACATGATAAAGTTCAAGATGATTTTAGAAGAGCATTATGAACCTGATCCAACTAGCAATTTTTGGTTCCCAGAACGTTCTGGGAACGTTCTGGAACGTTCTGCAGAAAAGTACAACCTAAAAAAACCGTTCCCATTATTTGGTTCCCAAAACAGGGGAACTGCTGGGGAGAGACTCAGGAGGGCTTTAAAAAAAGTCTACAGAGAAACAGCTTAAGTGTCAACATTTTGTTGAGGGGGTCAATTCAGCTTCCAAAAAGTATAATAATACAAGGATATAAAGACCATTTATTAACACTTATTAACATTGTTGCACTTATGGCATCTGTCGGTGCAGTAATCAGTTAAACATAAATTCAACTTTAAGAGTTACACATGAAGCTGTATGTAATGCAGATATAGAGGAGTCTTACACGAGTGTCCAGCCTGTGTGGTGATACAGGTGGACCTGACAGCAGCACATACCATTACACAGTCACAGTGATACTGCTTGTAATGCAGACAACACAAAAAAACACACAAAATCTGCTTATAGTGAATGATATTGTCTAATACCACAGTGACATTGTACACAGCTGTCTTTTAAGCAAAATATACCATTTTCTATATAAATTGTACACATCCACAGGATAAAAATGTATACAATTAATTCAATTTATTAAATATATTTATGATTGACTATGATTTTATAACCGTAAAATAAGTACCTGAGGATTTTTATAAACTCGATAACTTTTGGAAAAGGAAAGTCTGACATCTGGTGGAGGTACCGTGAATTTTACTTAACAATTGTGTTTCTTTATTTATAACTGTCATTTCCTGTGTGTTGCTTTTGTGTAAATATTCAACAGTATTTAAAGTAACTTTGTTTTGGCACTTTGAGTGATTGGTGGAGGTCTGTCAGTATCCATTGACATCCCACAGTGAGAAAGAGGCACAGCTGGAACACAGGTCTGTTAATGAGAACACAGCCCCAGGGCCCGTCTGTAATGCCTGTTTTTCTGGCACATCTCTGTCCGATGTGTCAAACAGTGAAGTCAAAAACCTGAAAATGTCTATGAGCAATTGAGTCATTAATCTGTCATCCATTCTTGTCTTTTTTGGTAGTTTATATAATCACCTTTTCAAAGTTTAAGTGGGAATTTGTATTACTTTACATTTAAATGAAATTCTGTCTGGCAAATTCTATATGTCTGGCACGAGGTTCAAAAATATATTTATCATCAACTTACAACCGCATTGACAACTTGAACAAAACATGAGCATGTTGTGAAAGAGGCTTTCTTCAACTTTCCTGTGGTACACACTGTAATTTTGTAAGAATTGGTGGTACAGAGGAAATTAACAGTGAAGTGGAGGCAACAGCATATGAGTGTATGATATACAGTATATTAACTTATTAATTAAACCTCATGAAAAACAGAGAATGCTTGGCTGGCAATTGCTGCGTGCTTGGATATTTATTCCTTTAAAGATCCTCAGTACTGCTCTGCAGGAAGAAAACAACATTTTACTCCATTTATAACATTCTATTCTATTTTATTTTAAGTATGAATGTTAAAATGTTATTTTTTTATGATTAATTATGTATTAAATAAATTGCGGCTTACTGCGTTCTTGTTGCTAGGGAACAGTCTCTCTTTTACAATGGCACAAATGTCTTTAAAAATGACGTCTTCCTCTCGATCAGCATCGATCTGGTGAAGGACAGACAGATGTATGTGTGTTTCAGCTGCACAGGGATGTTACAAGTAGCTGCTACAGCTGGTACTGTAATTTACTGTAATCACCCACTGAGCAGTGTACAGTATCTTACCCTTACAATAAGTCCTCTCTCCTGGTAGTACTTGGCTATGAGTGTGATGTTGTGTTTGAACGTGTCTAGTCTCTTCTCAATGGCGTGAGTATTGTCGTCGGGACGGCCCTGTTGGGAGGCTCTTTTCTCTAGACGCTGTCGGAGTTGCTGATTGGAGCAGGCGAGCAAGATCACCAAATCTGGAGAACCGATCTGAAAGAACAATGTTTGTGTTTGTAAGTCTACATTCATAACAAGCCTCGCTTCAACAAACCAAGTTGATTGTGAGGTCACGTATAACCTATGTTCCTAACCTATGTTCCTGTAGCTCAGTTGGTAGAGCTAACAACGTAAAGATCGTGGGTTCGAGTCCCAGGGAGCACATGCACTGACAAAATGTATAACTTGAATGAACTGTAAGTTGCTTTGGATAAACACGTCTGCCAAATGCATAAATGTAAATGTATAGCCAGGTCTGTTGCTAAAACAAAAACTGTGTTTGCTGGTTCAAAAAAACTCCCAGCAAACACAGACCGTTCTGCTAATATTAGTATTTGGTTCCTGTTTGGGGCTTTTT
This sequence comes from Botia almorhae, assembly GCA_036877575.1. Classification (NCBI taxonomy): domain Eukaryota; kingdom Metazoa; phylum Chordata; class Actinopteri; order Cypriniformes; family Botiidae; genus Botia; species Botia almorhae. The sequence goes on from JAZGTJ010009269.1 coordinate 6,587, forward strand.
TGGAACCAAATCATTAAGCTATAGGAATGTTTTTTTAAGATTAAATTTCTGCAACCAAGACTAAACTCCCAGGACATTGGGAACCAAAAACTATTAGCCGGGCTTCTCAGAGGCATCCGAGGGTTTGGAGGAAAGTTACCCATTGCCCCCCAGAGGACAAACCTGTAAACCATAAGTCAAGGCAAAGGGCAAAAACTAAATAGTAAAGTATGTCTGTTTAAACATCACATGAACATCTCACCTGCTCCTCAAAGGTAAACGCCTGTGATATCTCTCTGGGGAATCCATCCACAATGAATCCTTTGGCAACCTGCTTCTTGATGAACTGATGTTTCAGCTCCTCTATGGTCGTCTCCTGAAACAAAATCAACACCACATAGACTGTGAGGTGACGTTCCTCATTTATACTATCAACAAGCAGTAAATGCATCACTGCCGCCAAATTCAGACAGACAGTCAGACCACCACACCTGAGGCGCTAGTTCTCCATTAGCGATGATCTGAGCAATCACTTCCCACTTCCTGTCACTGGGGGCGTGGTGCAGCAACTGGTTCCTTAAGATTTCTCCCACTGATACGCGCTCAAAATCATAGTGGTGTGCAATTTTAGCTGTCTGGGTGCCCTTTCCACTGCCAGGTCCCCCTAAAAGATATTACAGTGAGATGAATCCCACCTTACATCACAGACACGACACAATGAACATGCTAATACATAATGAATTCAGGTCAAGGAGCACTGAGTTTCATTTCATTCAGCTCAAAGGAAATAATTTGATGAATTCAGTAACAGATCATATGAATGAAACAGTTTATTATCTTGTTTAATTTCAACAAGGCTCAACCAGTTAGCGATGCACTGAGCAATTTCTGGAAAAAACTGTTGCTATGTGAAACCCAACAAACACACCCCCTTCATTGCTTTGTCCCCACAACATAATCAACATGATGCGCAATACAGGCAAATTGCTGATTGGCTACGAGAGTGTTATCGTGTTGTGGTGAACGGTCTGATCCACTTTGATTTTTCTTCTATTTACACAGCCAGGACAAAGTGCAAACCCAATTTTCTCCTCAGTGCAAACACAGAACTTTAGCGCAAAAATCACTCAATCACAGAAATCACTCACTGCACCTTTAAAAAGCAGATCCTCCTGATCAGTCACCACTCACCTATGATGAAGATGATGTACGGCCGTGGTTTAGATGGATCAAAGACGTCATACTCCTGTATAAGCCCAGAGGACTCTGTCATGTCTGAGTCACTTTCTATTGAGAACTGGGCTTGAATCGGTGGCAGCCTGTCGTATCGCCGGTAAGGTCCAGGCCCGGGACCAGAGCTGCCATCTAATGAAAAAGAGCAATGACTCATCGTATCTGAATGACCTCAGATGCCCCGTTTTAGTATTATCATATTATAATTCATAACCTGTTGCTTGAATGAGTAGCCACACAGTTCTGCGTTGTTAGATGTTTTTATTGAGACATTTGGCTAATTGTCAAACACTTGAACCGTCTTGAATTTTCTTTATTTTCTTTTTGATGCTTTAAAATGCTCATTTTTACAGCTGTCCTCCAGATTTACAGTCTGAATAAAGACACTTCTAGGTTTTAATTTGTGGCAATTTTATTTGGGAAATTTACAGGTAGAGACCATCAAAACAAAGACACGTTTATATAATGAATTTTGAGTCTTAAAGCTTTTATAGGTATAAACAGAGAAAAATCACAGAGCAACATTGTAGAATCTGTGCTTTAGTAAAATAAAGGACTGATATTTCATTCAAAATGTAGAATATGCCTTTTCTATCTACATCCATTTAAATCAATATTTTGTAACTAGCTAAGATAATACACCTTCAAATAAACAAAATTACCAAGTTTGCAGGGGGCTTTCTTGCCCTGTGCGGGGGTAATTGGTGGAAGTGGCTTTCGATCAGGTGTGATGAAAGTGTCCCAGACGACATGTTCAGGACCCCCCAGGTCTCGCGTTTTCTGCAGGCAACTCTCCAAAAATGCTAAAGGGTCCTCGGGCCTATGGTACATCAGCCCTGTTAACATGCTCTGCAGAATGAGAAATATTTGTTATGCAAAATATGCACATAACTGACACAATGAGCGCATTCAAGACGCAGTTCTAGAACATGTCTAGCATGTCATAATTTGTTGGATTTTGACACACTCTTTTTTTATCTAAACAAAGCAGAACATGAGAAAATGTTTTGTTCATTGTTTTGTTCATTACAGAACTAAAGATTTCTGGAAGATAAGGAGATGTGAGCAGGATGAGAGACAGAGAAAAATCTTTCAGTTCTTCAGTTGAATACATCTCTCTCTGGGGGGCAAAATAATAATTGCAGATTGTTGTTCTATTCGTTCCACACGTGTCAGCAGTGTCTGGTTCCTTCATTTGGAGAAAGAGTGAATGAAAAATAAATTCATGAATTAAATCAATTCAATTCAGCCCTAAATTATCTGCTGTTTTCTTCTTTTGATGCAAATAAAGCTGAGAATTTACAATCCTCACGGTATCAAATGGCTAATGACACATTCAGCTACTGAATAAAGGAACAGAGGGCAAACATAAGCAAAACAGAAGGCTATGGTTTTGGACTATGATATCACCAAATAACAGATATTAACATTGTATACAAACACCAACAGAGTTTTAACAGAGTGAAAACCCTGCTGTGACTGCAAGTATTTCGCCCACATTAATAAATGTTGCGTTAAAACTATTCTTAAGAATAGTGTTTAGAATGCTGTTTTTTACCTTATCGGCAGTTATGCAGGAATAAATGCACACTGTAATTTCTAATAGCTCTCTGACATATAATTAAAACTTTACTCAGTATCACAAATATGTACTTACTAGTTTTTTTCAATAAGAATTAATTGCACAGTGAATAAAACAACTTATTGCTGTGAGTGACGCAACTGGACAAACTGGATTCATGACGTCATATTAATTTTGATTAATTTTCATTGCATCGTTGGCTCCGCCCAAGGTCATTCGGTCGCAGAGAAGCGACGACAGTCGTCCCCTGACAGATCAGCATCGTGGTTGGGATTAATCCACTACAACATCGCGCAACAGGTTCAAGTGAATACTTTAAAGTGAGTGAGTGGATGTGAAGGCCTCGTTACACTTATGATACATTTGTGATAGCAGTAAGATGGCAGTCAAACGCCGTGCTGTTCCTGCCTGTGCAGTTCATTGGCTTCATCACACGCTGACGACTGCACCTGAAGGCTCTTAAAGGGGCATGCTCACATCTCACTTTTATTAATCACAGGACTAAAAACAGAGTGGAATCAGAGCATAAATGACATACTTTTGAATGTTTTGGTCCAAAATCTTCAGTGATAATATAATGACACCTTAGAGAACAAGATCAAATAAAAACGATATTATGACCCCTATTATAAAGCCCCAGGAATGTATAGTCCTGCAGGAGGCATGCACCGTTTAGTAGTTTGTAAAGACTATTAAATCTAAAATCTAAAAAGACTATTAATATAAAGCGATAAGTAACTAATTGTTACTTACCCCACAAAAGAGTGTGCTAAATAGTTAAATCACTCTTCCTTCGTAGTTATTAGTATTGACTGCATTGTTAATGTAGTACTAATCATTTGTTCTGCATTGGTTCCTGTGTAATTACCTAAACTCCTGTAACTTCTGTGTAACTAACTAAAGTATGAAGCAGTATGTCTAAAGTGTCAAAGCGTGACCTGAACGTTTGCATTCCTGAGATATCCACATGTTCAGACACACGCTAGATCTGTCCACGCACGTCCTTCCCTCACGCTCCACTGCCCAGATTTCCACAGAAGAGTCGTATAAAGTAAATTAAAAGTACATTGCTTGTCGTTTTCAGCCAAAACCCTTCGAGTCCTGCATGAACAGATGTATACTGACCTACAAAATAATACTTCAAAACAACCCATGACCAAACACCGTCCTTTTACAGTACGTGAACGCACTGTTTTGTATGCGGCTTCGTATCTCTCACACGACCGGGAGCGCTTGTTGACGCTGTGATGAGAGTCTTTCCTCTCGCAGACGCGCTTGAGACTCGGCGCTTTGAGATTACGGCAGCCTACTTCAGAATCACCATAGAAACACTTTCAAGCATCTCATTTACCATGGAAGCTAAAGGGACCTTTTCATTAATTCACGTCATTAGCTCTCATCTGATTTAAGGCTGAAACAGGCTCTCTCCAAAAACAAGTGTGATCCATCACCGACAGATGAACTTACAAAAACTTACAAAAGCAGAATCAATAACTGAAAGGTAGACGACATGCAACAGCCCTTAATAACACGGGCTGCATATTGCACTCAGCCTTAAGAGAGGTGGATATTTTCTGATGCTTTCGATCTAACCGTTTTGGCTGTATTTCGTGAAATCGCGCAATAATACAAGCTTACCTCGAACAGGTGGGGGATCTGGCGTTTGGATAGGTATTCCTTTGCGTCGTTTGTGTTCATCCTGCCCGAATACACAGACGCGTGTGGAAGTGAGCGGAGCAGCGGCTGTATCTCTGTGCTCATCTGTTGTGCGTAACCCTCTCAACAGCTGTGCTGCCTTTGACCAACGCGTTGGTGTGTCCGACACGCCATAAATATATAAACACACACACACACACACACAATTTTAATGCAAAATTAATGCTAAATGAACCGCTGCTGTGTGACTCTCTGAAGTCTGTTTTTAACCAACAGTAATCTGTTGCTTTTAAACGTGAATTAATGTAGCAATTTCAATTGTCATAACCTAAGTTTAAAAGGTAAATGGACGTGTACGTTTCCGTGTCGGTAAAGCTTTATTGAGCCATACTGCTGTGGCTGTGAGGCCAGATTTCCAATGGCTAAAAAGCTTTTAATGCTCTACTAGATTGAGACAATGTGATGTGGTGGCAGAGGAATTTACAGTAGGTTACTTAATTTGAAGAAATTATAGCTAAACAATTACCATGGTAATCAGCTTTCACCATGTTAATACTGTCAGGCTTACTACAGAAAAATTAAACTGAGGCAATGTGTTAGCCACCACTGTCCCCAAAACAAGAAAATAAACCAAATGACTCTGTTTGTGAGTCCCCGTGTTAATTCTGTAGGATGTATCAGTTGTTAACTCTAGCTATGGCATTTTTGTTACAATCTACACCACTTTTGGTTTTATTTTTTGTGCTTGATCATACTGTTGCAACAATAAAACAAACCTGACAACATACTAAAATATCACATTTATTTCAATACAATATGACAGTCATTTGTACAAATGACTATTAAAAAGTATTCTCTAAAACGAGTCTATCCACTTTTTACGATTGTTAACAATTGTTTTACTATAAGAACTGTTCGCAACACTTTCCACCTTTAATAGGAGACTGTTACTCACCACTATTTAGTTGTCACACTATTTATTTAGATTTTATTTATTTAAAATTAGAACACCAACCGAGTCTAGCCATGAAGTCCAGTTTCATGCCCAATGCTGTTTCACCCATCTGCTGAGAACCAGTAAATTCATATGCAGTGTGCGCTGAAACATACTTTCCACTTGAGCTAAACGAACGTGCACCTGCTCATAAATTATGCGCAACAGTTGTTTGTCACACTGATCTATACTGTTTGGTGTGAGAGTGGTTAGTAACATTACCCTGCAGAGCATCATGGTTTGCCATCTGCAGTTTTACTCAACAATATTTTAGTGAAATCCAGTTTTTTGGACACAAACAGGTGAGCTGTTCTGGGTAGCTCTGGGTAACCTGGCAACCTCTGGGACAGCGAATATATTAAATAAACCACTGTGAAAAATTTTACTAGAGTCCTACATTACTGCCCTCTAATCCCAGCCCCTGAAGATCCTGTGAAATGAGCAGCCAGGAAGTCCTGTTATGAGATTACGGAAGCATTTAGTGGTCAGTGACATCAGAAGTGTCTCTGGATTCATCCTTCTGAGGTTTTGGACTTATGGTTTAAGTTTGTCTCATCCTTGTCATCAGGGTAAAAAGAAACCCGCTGTTCATCCATGCGTTTGGATTGCACTTTCTGAATGAGGCTGAAGAAGTCTTCATCTGGGTCTGGGGCTGGAGGCAAAGAGCATCTCTGATCATTGATTCTGGAGGACTGGAGGGAGAGAGAGGTGAGACAAATGAATGTTATTAACATGTAATTAAATAAAGAACAATTCAAATAAAGAACAGATATATGTCAAAATAAAGACGGTGTTAAAGGGATAGTTCACCCCAAAATGAAAGTTGCTTCTTTTGTGTTCCTCAAAAGCAAATGAGTCATACAGGTTTGGAATGACATGAGGGTGAGTAGATAATGGAACAAAGTAAGACAGCTTAGTCTAAATGTTAATTATGAAATAACTTAATGAACTGATATTGAAATTGTCTCATGTTACCTGACACTTTATGAGCATGTTGAAAAACTCATCACTAGGTTCCTGTGCACTACATGCTTCACAAAAGTGTCCCACATTGTTTTGAGCTATCCTGATGCCCAGCCGATCTCCTATACTGGCTCTCTGGTCATCCAGTCTGCGGCTCTGAGAACTGGCTATCAGGTCAAAGAACTCCTCTGTCTGGGTGAGAGAGATGAGAGAGGATGCTCCAGACAGGAGAGGGGACTGGGGCACAGAGGACTGGGGCCTAGATGAGGTCTCTTGGGCCTGGGAATTGGGTTGTTGAGGGTGTGGGCAGCGCCGGTTCTCCATGCTGCTGCTTCTGGGGTCTCTGAGCACCGTGTGAAGGCAGACCTCATTAGAGGTGACTGGGCCTTACCTTAAACAAAGAAAATTAAGCAAAATATGAATCGTTCTTGTGAACCTATGAATGAACTTGCATGTTAAGATGCGTGATACTGTTAAAAGCCACATAGTAACCGGTCTCAGACGAGTGACAACCTTAACCATTACAAACACAGAGCAGATGAAAGGGCTAAATTTAAGGGCAAAGTGTCAGCAATCATTTCACGTTTAAACTGTATATTTACCAAAAATGGAATAAATATATTTATTCTCACATAACTTCTAACTATAGTGTAATTAAAGAAAGCAGTAAATGTCTGAATGATCTATTAATTATAATGACACTAAGACATGATTAAGGCTTTTTTAGAGTCAAAATAAAGCAGCGTCCCATACGTTAGTCCAGCAAAGTGAGCAATATGAAAAAAAGCTCAATTTAAATCAAAAGGTTTTGAGAAAAAAAATTTAACATTGTAACATGACACAAAATCGTTGATCAACAAGCTTCTAAATAATTATTCTATTATTCTATATTAGAGATGTATTTCAGACATGACAAAGTTTTAAATGGACTTACAGTTTAATCCTTTCACATAAATCCAAAAGCAATAGTTCACAAAAGCGTTCTCTATGGGGACTTCATCTGAGAGCATCCATAGACCAGCAGCCCCTGATACTAAATCATTTTCACGCCAGACATCATAAGCAGATCTTTCTTTCCTGGAGGCTTGAGGTGTGTGTGTCACTGAACAGTGGTGTCCAGCTTGCAGATCTTCACTGACATTAAAACCAATACATGCAAGAATAAAATGCCTTATATTCCAGCACAAATGTGAATGACTGCCCTATCTTCCACACTCAGCTTTCCTGTGTGCAGGGCTGTCTGTTTTGCGAGGGGTAGAGAGAGAAAGGGAAAGTGAGGGGGGGAGATAGAGAGAAATGGGGCACAGTTGCCCCTCTCCGCTTACATCATGGTTGCTATAGGAACTGGAAATCGGCTTCCAAATCTCGCTCCCGTTGTTCACTCACACACAGGCATACACACAGCAACAAAAACACACACACACACTGTCTGGCACACACACACTCTGTCTGGCACACACACATACATTGGCTTGCATTCCTGCATTGTTGAGTCCCATTCATTGCCTCCTGGGGGATCAGTTGCTTCTCTCTTTCCACAGTCAGGAAAACTGGAGCACAATTAGACCAGGATTCAGTGGCCAGGATTGCTGATATATCTGTCATTTTCTCTTCTTTGTTGCGAGCGATGCTCGAGCCACTGTTAGCAGAGCACAAGGAGGAGGGGGTTGTTTGGAAGCTACCACACAGAGAAGGCAATAACCAATGATTCTGGGTTAAACCAAAGAAACATATTGTGGCCTGAGGCCCTTTGGCTGAAATGAATGGATGAATGGCACTCCATTTAGAATTCCCTGGGGGGAATAGAGCAGTCTTTCTTGGGATTCCCTCCAGTTCAGCTCCATGTGCCAGCCAGCAGGCAGCTGCTACTGCAGGACTCGTTCTATGGGTTTTAGCACATTACATGTGCAGTGCACATCACTGCGCCAGAGAAAACAGACAGTCTATTGACAGAGTGAAGATAGACACGCAGACATTGAGCAGCACTGTGGTTATTATTTACAAAAGCAGCTGTAAGACAGTGATTCGTCCAGCAGCAGCAATCACTTATAAATAACAGCAGTAGTAATCAGCTGATTGTGAGTTTGCTTATTATTAACTTGAACCTATTGAATCATGGTTACGACGTTTTATGAGTCTAACGATGTTAAATCCGCCAAATTATAGAATTTTTTCTGGCTCAAATTTTTCATTTTTTTAATATCTTTACAGAAGCAAGACCAACATAAACAGTGATGAGAGCCAAAATATTAAATGCCATTGATGAATAATTAGGTTTAACATGTTCTTCAGACGTTCCTCTTTAAGAGAAGTGAAGTACCAGATTTTTACAAAGTGACCCACATTTGGTTTGTCACAACTGAAAATGTACAATTTACCAGTTTACTCATGCAGGCACATTTTGAACCATACAGGGCTCTAAAAATGTAGCTCTCAAAAGAGGTTTTGCTTGGGGACGAGACTCTAAAAGGACATTAAAATATTTCTAATATGTCTTTGGTTACAGGCACGTAACCGTTGTTAAAACAGCTTTGTCCTCATTTTTGAACTGTCACCAGTGGTATTTAATGTAACAAGGATGTGTGAAGTCACCAGATTTCACTAACAGATCTCTCAATCTCTGTGTAAAAATAAAAATAATGATGCTAGCATCTTTATTTAGCATCTTAATGATGCAAGTCATGTTTCACCCTCGCTAATATGGCGCCTTTACAAATAAGAAGATTACTCAATAACTATTCATCAATAGCATTTAATATTTTGGCTTTAATCACTATTTATATTGGTCTTGCTTCTGTATAAATATTTTAAAATATCAGAATTGGAGCTGTGGACCTGTGGTTGATTGACACAGATTGACAACATGAAGATGTTTTCTTTACTGACTAAACAAGATGTCTCCTTTCTCCTGTGCCCGAGCACTCATTAAATATATATGTGTGAAATCTCACGTGCATGTTAAACCAACAAGCACTTTTGAAGCAGCGCTGGAGTGAGAGCAAACATCACCCTCCCGCACAGACAGCTTTTCAAGCCTCCATTAGGTAAGTGCTCTGTCAAGAATGCAAACCCATCAGCTTGTGTTCACTAAGCCATTGAGTCATACCTGTCCGTTCGGCAATACAGACAAAAGCTTCATGTCTGAATACAAATTGACCTGTTTGAGCAATACACTGTAACCTGTGTGTACCTCATCACACAAACTGTATTATTAATTTAAGAAGACAGTAGTGCATTCACAGCAAGATGACACCTAGCTTCCTATAAAAATAGTTAGATTTCTGATCATATGCTGTAAGGCCCAGAACGCACGGGTGTTGAAGAGCCCCAGCGTGTTCGCAAGCAGAACGCCCTTATCTGTGCACCTGGGTTCCTTTTAATCACGTGCTCTTCTTTACCCATGTACATAAACCGCATAAATATTACAGTAAGTTCCCAGCCAATTCTCATCTGTCTATCATTTTCTGATGTAGTTAGGCACTTGAAATGATAAAAGAGCGGGAAACGATGGATGCTGCTGAACCGGGCGTCTCCAGACTCCATTAGAAATGATGACAGTCTAAGCACTTTGTTACCAGGAGCATTAATATTACTGACCGATCACTGGTGACATTCAGATTTCAGTGATTTTAAGGGTACGATGGCATTATTTTGTTAAACATATACCAGTATGACTAGTTGTCCTGTTGCGAACAACTAGAGCTTCAAGTAATTTGGGGTTGGGTTTTGGGTTGGGCTAAGGTGCCGTGCTCAGGGGCACCTCAGTTGCTCCCTGCCAGCACCGGAATCAAACCAGCAACCTTCTGGTTACAAGCCCGACTCTCATCAGTCACAACAACCCCATCCAGAACATCTATCCTTAAACTCTTACGCTTTACTAACTACTACAATCTACAATCTTAATGTCTTCAAACTGTTAATATTATTTTTTATCTTTAGGCTAGGCTTTCTCAGGCCAACATAAAATTGCTTCACAAACTTTACTCCTGTAGTTACGGTGTATATTTTTTGGGAAAAATTGCCATGGAAAAAGTGGGGCCAAGAAGCTTATCGGTTGCATTGGCACAGCTTAATGAAGACTGGTACCATGTATACTTAATTATGATTTGCTTTCTTTTCAGAAACACGTGCATGCCATAAAATCCGGCACAAACATGGGGTGTCTGTTTTTTGATGTTTAGCCCATTACAGGTGAATATTTTGTTTTCATAATTTACCTTCACAGCATCTTAGTCCTGAAGACTAAACAAAGTGTACAAATCTTAATTGACACCCACACTCTGCTGTACCATATTCAGCATGTACTTTTCTCTTGCGTTCTAAAATTGTAGTTGATCCAAATAAATCGGTGTGAGAGGGATTCTGCAATCAACATTTATAAAACACTTCCAAAACGAATAAACCAAAGACTCTTTATCTCTGGCACACTCAGACTCATTTCCAAAACCTTCCACAAGATGCCACTCTTACTTCAAAATTAGATCTTGTGCAGAGCTCTTGAAGAAGACTTTACCCACATCTAAAGTCTTCCGCAGTCCCCAGCTGAAGATCCAACAACAGAAACTAATGAGAGCAACTCCAGCATCTGGCATGAAACATCAAGAATATCTCACCAGTTTTCAGGGCAGAAAGCAAAGGTCTGTAATGACAGTGAGCATGATGGGGAAATGATATATATAATACACAAACAGCGTAACCTGAAGATGTTAAAAACATCGCTTGAAACTACACAAGGCTGTGCTAAATGAAGTTACTTCGTAATTTGGTGTAATCTCTTAGTAGAGGCAAAAGCACCGGCAGGCACAGGTGGAATAATCAGATTCTCTGCGAGCTGGCTGCAAGCTCTGTTTCTCCCAGTGTCTGCCACCAAAGATCTGCTCTCTGCGGCATGCAAAAACAATTCAAATGTTATGTTTCCTGACCTAGAATGTAATACAAAAATAGACATTTTGGCCCAATGTTCCAAATAACATTAGAACAGTTTGGTTATGCAATAATACAGACTTTTGACTATATTAATTCTAACGCACAGTGAAACAATCTGCATACATATCTGCTTGGAAAAATGCCCAGAGCCTTGTGAAACACATACTGAATTCACAGAGCAACATAAAGGCTGCAGTTCGCTCGTGTACACAAACTCAGCATCTTGCATCATGCATGCTTTTAGCAGAAATGAACGGCTTTTGCATTGTGTTTTATAATTTACATCGTTCTCTAATTACCTCCTACATGTCTTAGCAGATCAGAGCGAATGCATAAGCAAGAGGCTCCACAGCAGTTTGTAGCTCTAAATGCTCAGCCAAATGGAGACCGATGTTCAAACGAACTGAAAAAGGAGGAGAAAACCTTCCGGCCCCATGAAAGCTCAAGTCTCAACCATTCTCATATTTTCCATTTGGAGTGATGTTCTCCAAGCAGGACGCATCTTCATGTCCCGTCAGAGCAGGTCCCGGCCAAGCTAAATTAAACAGAAAACCAAGACCTATTCAGCGGGCATGTGAATACATGCATCTCCAGGCCATTGAGAGGAGGAAGATGGTGCAGAAGATGAAGAAGGAAGCAGAGCGAGAAGATGAGGAGGCATTTTAGAATTTACCACAGGGCAAAGAATGTACAGCAACAAGAATATGAGGTGTGTCAGTGAATGTTGTTTAAAAACACAAAATGCACATACTGTGACCTTGACCTTTTTTTTCCCTTTTTGGCCCATAACCACCTGCTTACAGTTACATTAATGCAACATAAATGTGCTTACACAGTACAGAGGCAGTTCTGAGGGGAAGAACTGTCTTCGCTAGCAAAATGTTTGTGTTTACCACATGAAAGATTTAACCAAACTAATTAAACTAATTCATTCATTCCAAATTAAACCGAACTACCAAATTTAAATGTGTGCATAAGCGTCTTAGAGTGTATGCTATCAAAGAGGGGTGTACCAATTATTAAAAAAATCTATAAAAAATTTCTATTCCTTTTTTTCTAATTGTTATGCTGAGGTAATTGTAATTGCTGATATAACATTTAATTTATGATAAAAAATATGTATAAAATAAATTCTGCCCCCTACTATATGCCTGACTTTCTCCAAGTTAAACTGATTGTGGTTCAATTTCTGTGCATGGTCATACAACATCCCTCATTCAGTGCTGTTTGAATCAATCTTTGAATCAGCACTTTAATTTCTGAGACATCTGTCATGCGTCTTTGAACCAGTAGAGCTGGGCAGCTTGACCAGGGATCGGCTACATTGGTGAAACTGACAGTCTGTGTGGAGCTGAGGCAGGCGGCCTGGCAGCTCGCAGACACAGAGTGGAGGCTCTTAGCAACACAATTGCTGCTCCAGCTACACTCTTGGACGATGAGGCAGCCTGGCTGGAAATCACAGGCCACAGAGGACCTCTGAGACAGACACAGCCTGTTGGCCGGGGGATCTGTGGAGCCGAATCAAGGGAAACTTTGTCTGATTGTGTAAATTCAAATAGAGATACAGACAGACCTCAGACAAAACAGTGTCCATACAAAAAGGGATCAAAGATAACCTGGATATGTGCCCTAAAGGTTTGTACTGTAAAATAATGTGAAACACTTGCCACATGCTCAGGCTTTTTAGCAGTG
>JAZGTJ010009270.1:0-12749 GCA_036877575.1 Botia almorhae
AATGTTAGCATGTTTCGAGGCAGCTGTTTGCCTATGATCCCTTAATAGGCTGCCTATTCAGTCAGCACAGTAGATTTTGAAACAGAGTTAGCACGTTTATATTGTTGAACTAAGTGGCTGTGTGTACGTTTTAACCTCACGCTATGGAAAGCATTCATATTAAATAATCATGCATAAATTAAATGCTTCTAATGTCACATGCAAATTTTCCGGGCACAAGCTTGTAACTTTGCCTGGCAGTCTGAAGACCTCCAGAGACCTCAATGCAGAGAGGAGAAGCATGTTGCTTTGTAATTGAAATGGGACCTCTTGTCCTCACCTATTAACAGCCTGAAGCAGAACGGTACTCTGGGGTCAGAACGTGACAGATTTTGCCGGGGCGTGGTAGCACATTTTTACACTTAATATGCTCTCTGCCCCCTGTGGCACTGACTGGCTTAACAACAGGCAAGACGAATCGTCTGGTGAAATATTTGTCATGGAAATCAGCCTCGAGGGTCAGTTGTTGTTTACAGTGATTAGATATTTTAATAAATGCATACACCTGTTGTGACTTATTTGTCCTCTCTGCTGGTCGTGTGTAAATGCCGGAGCAGTGCTCTGGAAGGTCTGAGCAAAGACTGCTCGATTCTGTAATGATGTTGTCGTCTGACTGACTGACAGTTGCCTGGCAACCACCATCAATGCCCTACAACCACACAAAGAACCTTAGTACCCTAAAACCCTTAGCAAACCCATAGCAAAACATACAGTATACAATAAACAAGCCTTATAACCTTCAAATGTAAACTCGCATATGTAAACTACATAAAGTCTATAAAACTATCAGACTTTCAAGCTTATTGTAAAACTGGATCAAACTTTCAGTTATGGTTTATGTTCATGTACAGTTTACATGTTATTACAGATTAAAGGAGTTTTTGAGCTAAATTAAAGCCAGTCTCTATTCACAACATCCTTACTGTGCTGTAGATTACCACAGAGTTTCTCAGAATATAAGAATATTTCTGTCATTTTTTTTATTCACAATACAGAGTCAGCAGATATTAAGCAGAAAATCTGCTAATACTCTAATGACAGCTGGTTAACAGGTAGTTGCTAAGTTACTTCTAGTTAGTAGAATGTCTATCGTGGACTGTTAAAATAAAGTGTAAGTGGTGATCTTGACAGTTCAACCCCAAAAAACTGTCATTATTTACTCACCCTCGTGTTTGTCCAAATCTGTGTGCTGTTATTTAGTCTGTTTAGTGTATGGAAAAGAAATGTATGATTATATTGTAGCAATGTGCTGTCGTTTTTGGGTGAAATATTCCTATAAACTTGTATTTAAACTGCAATATTCCTCATAACTGTAAACAGCCGGTTCTGATGAAGTGCTGCATGGGGGGAGGAAAATGTCAGTTATTTTAACCACAGCTTCAGGTGGGAAAGGCATGTCAGATAGATAATGTAATATCTCACTGCTGTCGTCTCCTCACAGATTCCATCCACAGTGCGTTCCATCCATCAAGATCGCATTCTGTCTCTCCGACAGCAGACGCAGTTCCTGTGGGAAGCATACTTCTCCTCTGTGGAGAAAATAGTGCTCACTACACTGGAGGTAAGAAGTTTCCTGATCAATTGACACCTCTCGCTGCGGTCAGAATGTTCTGATGAATCTCAGAAAAAGTCCGAATTCATCCCAGAATCAAAAGAAAAAATATTAAAGGATATCCTACATAAAGCGCAAGAATCGTATTTTAGGACATTTATTTTTTGTTATGCACACGTCTCACCCAAAATTCCCGTTACTGAAAAGCGCCCAAAACGTTTTACGAGTCCTATGTTAATTTTCATTAGACTGAAGATGTAGAATTCTTAATCTGTAAGTCATTACAAAAGTATGTTAAAAATACTTTGAAAATGTAAACGGATGTGGAAGTACACTGATTACTAGCAAATATTTTGCAGCTTAAACGGTATGCTGAAATACTTAACATGTATTTGAACCCGGAAAGTAATTTCTTATTGTTTTCCACGCTAAAGAATATTACTCAAACTGAAACCCGTAAAACAATGATACTGGTTCTTCATATACACTGAACTGTCTGGGTTTGTCTGTTCAATCCATCATGTGGGATCTATTCCTGAGTGAAAGCAGAGCTGCGCCGGCCTGCCTCAGGCTCTGGTTTCATGCGCTCTTCCCTGGAGGAGCCTCGAGATGTTCTGGATTGCTGTTGGTGTGTAAGAAGACACCCGGGTCACGTCTTGAAGGGGCATCTGTGACACTGAACATTAATATGTGTCTGAATGACCCTTGACTGTTTACCAGCAGGCTACACATTTGTGAGGGTTAGACTGTCATACACTCTTGAGCTTTGAGCCGTGTTAATGTTTGTTGCAGCAAATGACTGATTTGTTGCAGTAAGTCTGTCGACATACTGTAATCTGCCCACTGAAAGGGATCGTTATATGAATACTAAAAATGAAAATTCTTCCATTATTTATTCACCCTCATGTCATTCCAAACCAGTTTATGATTTTTTGCTTTTATTAAACACAAAAAAAGATATTTTGATGTCCATTTGGTAAACAAACAACAGTGGCACCCGTTGACTTTCATTGTATGGACACAAAACCACTTCCCCAAATATCTTCTTTTGTGTTCCACAGAAGACAAAAGTCATACAGGTTCGGAATGACATGAGGGTGAGTAAATGATGGAAAAAAATTATTTTGGGTGAATTTTACTCTAAACTGAAGTGGACGTTGATGGTAGATGTTTCAGTCGTTGTAAATGGAGTCATCTGATTTCTCACGTTTTTGATATACAAGAGATTTTAAGTGTTAGTTCTTTATTTTTGATCAGAATTGAAAACATGCGCATACATCTTAAAGGCACAGCAGCAGCAAAACAGCCCGTTTAATTTTAACCTGTTCAAACTAAACGATGAGTGTTTTACTGACATTAAAGTGGACTTTATGGAAGATACATCTCACACATGCGAGTGCTGAATGGAGTGGGTTTCTTGTTTCGACGCAGATGGTTTGTAGATGTTTTCAGAGGGGAACTAAGGGGTCTTTACACACCAGTGTGAGTTTCTGTGGATCTCTCTGTAGATCATCCAGGACCGGGTTCTCCAGCACACCGCTCGCAGCACACTCATGTGGAACCGGCTGCCGGGAGGACTCTTCACTCTTTCCCGGTTCTCCTCATACCTGGGAGACTTCCCCTTCTTCTACGCCATCCTCGGTAAGTTCCCTCTCTCATGGTAACTGATGGGTGTTGTGTGACTAGTGTGAGAACCGAACGTGTTGTTATTTATTCTGACAGGATTGTCTGCATTAATGATACTGATGGTCTTTCTCACAGGTGTGAAACCACAACAGAGATTCACAGCCGTTATTCACGCAGTCACACCTCTGGTGTCTCAGTCTCAGCCCATTTTCAAGCTGTTAGTGGCGGTGGCCAAATCCCAGTACTGCTCTCAGGTGAAAGCCCTGATGTGTGTTATATCTGTGCATTTTATTAGTGTATGTCAGACAATAACAGGGTGGAGTTCAGAAACTGAAGTTAGTCAGAGAGAATGAGAGTTCGTTGACTTAAAAATGTTAACTGTAGTAAACTTAATTTGACATTTTTGTAATTTTATCAAACAGGATGGAGTGTTTTACTGTCGGATAGACAAATTAATACTCAAAATATCACAGAATATCACACAATCTTCTTTGCCAGTACCTATGCAGTTTATGCTGTTGTTTTCCCACCAAATACGTCACTTCCTGTTGGTTGATGTCATCAAGCACCTTACAAAAGACTAACAGGGTGGAAAGTAAAATGATGTAACTATGCAATGATTATTGGTTATAACATTATGCCCCAAAAAATCGTTGCAATTTGGTTACAATATTAATAATAGAGATGCTTGGACTCTGCTTTAATAGTTGATATTATTTTAATATAGTTCATTTTCGTTTTAATGTGGCCTTAGCCAGCAATTTTACAGATATCTGTCTTCCCCATTCCAGTAGATAAGACTTGGTCTTGTATGACTGAAATGGCCGCCCAGAGGTGTTGCAAAGATGGCCGCCAAATGCGGAAACTTACTTAAAGAGACTTTGTCAGCATCTGATGTTTCTCTCTGTGCTTGTTCTAGATCATCATTCTGTGGAACTGTGATAAGCCTCTACCGGCAAAGCACCGCTGGCCTTCCACATCTGTCCCAGTCATTGTCATCGAGGGCGAAAGCAAGGTGAACATTCACTCCTCATATTCCCATGATATCAAATCCATTGTCTAATGTCATGAGAACGGATGGAATGCTGTGAAGTCAGTGCTGCTGTCAGCTGAAGGGTGTTATGTGTTGACTGCACGTGCAGGTGATGAGCAGTCGCTTCCTTCCCTATGATGTCATCAAAACAGATGCCGTGTTGAGTCTGGATGAAGATACGGTGCTTTCGACCACTGAGGTGAGTCAGGAGACTGTACTCACTGGACAATACTCACTGGACAGAGTTAATATTTCCATTAGCTGTTTTTATAAATGTAGCGTACCCAACAATAAACATCATGTGATCAATTAATCTTACTCTTTTGAGTTTCTTTTGTGAAACAAAAGCAGAAATGAAGGCAACTCTTTTTTTATATAATGTAAGTAAATGAGTTCTTCAGAATGATACAAAGACGCTTATTATATGGAAAAAGTGGCCAGTGCTTTTAATGAAGGTTTGAAATGACATAAGCTTGTGTTTGAGTGTATGTACTTTGAGTTTATGTTATAAGTTGAGCAGGAACTTATGACAGTAACTGTGCCCGCAGGTGGATTTTGCCTTCACCGTTTGGCAAAGTTTTCCAGACAGGATTGTGGGATATCCAGCACGCAGCCATTTCTGGGACGTCAACAAAGAGCGCTGGGGCTACACCTCCAAGTGGACCAATGACTACTCAATGGTGCTTACTGGAGCTGCTTTCTACCACAGGTAAATAAGAATATTTTCCAGAAATATCAGAATAATATCTAGAGCAGTCACGTCATGTATCTCCAACGCACTCGCTACCTGTTGCTTAACACATTGCTAAGTAAACATCTCAACTCTTTAAACACAGAAACACATGGCACACAGAATTTTCTTTTCTTAAAATGAATCCTATTTTTATGTACTGTATTTACAAGACAATTCATATTTACATTTATGCATTCGGCAGACACCTTTAATCCAAAGCGACTTGCAGTGCATTCACAGTATATAATATTTTCATCAATATGTGTTCCATGGAAATCGAACCCACAACCTTTGCAATGCTCTACCAGCTGAGCTACAGGAACACCCCCCCTCACACAGTTACTTAACACTGTAATGTTAAAAAAACGGTTGTGTATCGTGAGTGATTACATTAGTTTAATATATCATTACTACCTTTTACTGCTTCAGATACTACAACTACTTGTACACTCACTACCTGCCGGCCAGCCTGAAGAGTTTGATTGACCAGCTGTCCAACTGTGAAGACATTCTCATGAACTTCCTGGTGTCCTCTGTCACTAAGATGCCCCCTATCAAGGTCACTCAAAAGAAGCAGTACAAGGAGACTATGATGGGACAGGTAAACATTCCGCAAACGTGTCAGGATTATTTCCATCCGTGACGGTGTTCAGATTGCGTGAGCTCGAGTATTTCCCTGCAGAGCTTAGCGTGGAATTCTGGGATAGGGTTTGATACACGGATAACTGTGTCACTGTTTTTCCTTCCAAAAATATCTCCTGAAATTCAGGTTTTCTGTGTTATATTGAATGTGTGCGGTGAATTCCCTGAGCAGTTTCTGTTTGTGTACGATGCTTTATTGCCAGTATGTGGGTGAAAATCATAAAACGTTAAAGAACATGTTCAGTTTACATTTCGGTATTATTGTGGCGCTGTTTTCGTAACACCCCCTCCCATTTCTTATTACTGTAATGAACATTAAAACACTGTTATGTTTGTTGAAAGACTTTTCATTATCCTGATAGCAATTGCTAAGTGGTTTAAACATAATTATATTTATTTATGTTGTCCGTAGAAAGCGCAGGACCGTAAATTGGTCATCCAATCATTGCATTCGGCCCGAATACACAAACAACGGAAAATATTATATTTTTCTATAAATGAAGCGCTTCTGCTTTAAAGCTGCTAACTGACACTCGCTCCTCTCCACAGACCTCGCGAGCATCACGCTGGGCGGACCCCGACCACTTCGCCCAGCGGCAGATGTGCATGAACAAGTTTGCCAGCTGGTTTGGCACGATGCCCCTGGTGCACTCGCAGATGAGACTGGATCCCGTTCTGTTCAAAGACCAGGTGTCCATACTGCGCAAGAAGTACAGAGACATCGAGAGACTCTAACACAGCCGAGATCGCCTTCCCTCCGAAAAGGGATGGACAATAGCATCCGGAACCCCCCAGAACCCTGCGGCAGATATACAGGGGCATAAAGGGGGCGTTGAATCCTTCAAAGAGGGGCAACTCGAGGTGGGGGAAATGTTGTGCTCGAAATAGTTTGACAATAGTAGAAGATATTTAGAAGTAAACGTTCAAAAAGGTTTGAGGGTTTTTGCCAAGCTTACATTGATGTTTTTTGGTATTTGAATGAGTTGAGCACAACACAAAGACCAAAAGCCAGTTGTGGCAGCTTTCTGTCTTCCACGCCCCCTCTTGTAATGCTTTGCCAATGACAACGTAACCATGGCAACCCACCCCGCGATGGCGAGCCGTGCACGCAAAACCATACACAGTTGGAATACGAAGAACCGCACATGGGTTTAACCTCTGGAACAGACTGCTGGCCTGGAGGATGGACCCCCCCCAAAACAATTGTGAGAAATATCAGGCTGGAGGGGTCACGGTAGGTCAAGGTCATCTGTGAGTTATCAATATTTATTCTGCTTGCCTACCATCACCTTGGCCCGTGTTGCTCCCTTTTTAAAAAGCGCGGGGCAACGTCCCGCCGAGAAGCAGAACGTGTGAGGCCACCGCACACCGATCAAAACATCACAGTGCCTGAACTTTCAGATGGAGATCTGGGAGTCCAAAAGGAGTTTTGTGTGAATGCAAAAACACCTTGTTTATGCTGCTTATATTTGGATTCAGTGTAAAAAGAAATGTGTTTTTAAATTAGCCCAAAGTTTTGTTTCTTCCTTTACAAACCTTTCTTTTCTTGTTCAAGTAATCTTTTCATCATACTTTGGATGATTTAGACCCACAAACATGTTTTGTTTTTGATTTGGTTTTCTTTATTAAATGCAACGACCATGTTCACACTGCAGCTAACGAAATGGTGTCACTCCACTTCTGACGGCTTAATCCAGTTGTGTTCGGTTATTTTCAGGAGCGACAAACACAATTCTGCAATCTAATAAAGAATGTAGGCAGTGACATTGTCAAACCAAATTGAAATCAGCATAGTGTGTACAGAAATAAACTAAACAACTAGCAGTAACTAACTGTTATTTGGGCACTGACCACATCATAGCATTTGATATAAATTTGGATCCGTTCCTTTGTGGTTCTGCAGTTTAACTGCAGCCGATAAATTACCATCCAGAGAGTGCATGCTGTTTAAAATCAGCAGATTAACGGACATAAACAAAACATGCCCCATCTGTTGACAGCCGTTTACAAAATTGCCAGGCATTAATGTGTCTCCAGTCACCAATATTTCTTTAATCAAAAACAGTTAAAGCAAAACTGTTGGCGTCCGCGTTTTCTGTTTACACACGCGAGATGCCAAAACATTGCGTTTGTTAGCACTGTTCCCCATCACGGTTTCAAGAGTGAGTCCTGTATTCCATACACACACAGAACTGTCGTTTAGATGCAGTTGTCGCTCCCAATACTTTGCGGCGTGTTTGTGGTCAGTGTGTTTTTGGGCTAACATGCTCAGTGGCTCAAATGTAAGCACACAAGATATGTAGTTGTGAAGGAACATAAATTTAACATTGAACCGCGTGAGGACGGGAGAGAACGTCAATCAAGTCTTCCATTGATTTTCTGTCCTGAAAGAACTATGGACTCATTTTCTCTTATATACCCCTGTTGAATCTAGACAGATAGAGGAGATCCAGCAGAGCCCAGATGTACTTCTGAAGTATGAGGTAAATGAGTGAAGTAATGCTGTTTTCCAAACAAACATGTAAAACTGTCTAGGAAGAAAGATTCCTCAACATCGGAATGTCCCCTATGTGCAATTTACCTTGTTAAACACAACTTGGTTCAGTGTTTTACGGAAGGCCTGGGAAGTGTGACGTTGTCACA
The DNA here is from genome assembly GCA_036877575.1 of Botia almorhae. Taxonomy (NCBI): domain Eukaryota; kingdom Metazoa; phylum Chordata; class Actinopteri; order Cypriniformes; family Botiidae; genus Botia; species Botia almorhae. The sequence continues at coordinate 8,269 of JAZGTJ010009270.1, forward strand.
TGACCTTAGAAATGTGTCAACCGAATTTTACATTTTAGTGTTGAAGAAAGTACAGCAAACATTTGAGATAAAACCACATTAAGTGTTACATAAAGTGAAACCGTCTTTGTGTTGATGTTATGTCAGATTTCTCATTCATTTGGTACGAATAATCTGCTGGTTTGCTTCCGTCATGTTCCAGATAAAAAAATAATAATCAGATGAGATTCCCTGGAGGAACAAATTCTCTTGATTGCCAGATGCATTCAATTCCTCAGTCAAATGTTCATTTAAAGCTGTAATCCGTCACTTTTTGGTAAACAAATAAAAAATAAGCAACAATCAGTTATTGAGAAAGCACATAACAGATCGGTGTTCGAAACTTATCCTTACAGTGAGTTTATAACAGTGATTTATAATTTGAGTTGGGTTGTACTTGTTTGAGTTAAACATGCGTAAAGAAAAGTACATGAAGTAACCTGCAATTTTATGTTTCATATGGTGACAGAAGTTATGGATTGCAGCTTTAAAATAGCTTTATGGTGATGCATATCAATATAGCATAAAACTTCATACCTTCCACCCCTATCATACAAACAGTCAGATTTTTTTTTAATTTAGCTTTACTTTGAAATGGTGATTATCTAGATTGTGAAAGACTTCTCAACACGGAGTACGAATCTGGAATTTGAGTCTCTTTGATGGATTAAATTGCTTCTGCTGTTTTCTTACTAATGAGACACTGAAAAAAAGAGAAACTGGTCTGATCTCAGTATTATTGAAAGCACAAGGTTCTGAATCAGAGGTGATGATGGTGATGATGATGATGATGATGATACAGGAAACGCTGTGACAGGTCTGGTAGAGTTAGTCTAGTTAACTGGTTGTTTCACTGGTCCCATGTTGGCTGCTTGTTGGAGTAGCTGTATCAGTCGTGAAATGTTAGTAGACATTTCAAGACTTGTGCGGTAATTCAACATCATATAACATGAGCAAATTACCGTAAAAACAGATTACAGTAATAACAGTAATGGGCGGTATGACCATGCATATCAGGATGGATAAGACTCGCGTGTCTTTTTAAAGCTTTTTTTGTCTAAAATGAACGTGCCTTTTCTCAAGACACTTCTGAGTTTTTTATTAGCTTTTAACTCCGTTTCTCTTCCTGTGTAACATCAGTCATATATTGGTTTCATCTCTCTCTTCTTGTGCGCTAACAAATTAATTTAGTTTTCTTAGTCAAACACTGGATTTTTTAATGACAATGGTTACAGTCATGTGGATAAACGCACACCTTTTATTCTAAGGTGCTGGTCAAAAGCTGAAAAGAGTTTAGACTTTACTTTCTTGTTCTGATGGTTATAATTATGACATTCCTGCGGTTTTGTAGGAACATCTTGGCTTCAGTCGCTCTTGTGTTTGTACAGACATGAGAACTTCATTGTTTTATTTTGTTTCTGATTTCCTTGCTGTATTCTTGGACCCTGTAAAGTCACTATTTTACATTGTTACGAACAATAACACAAGTTCAGATTTTTAAGATATAAAAAATGGTTTTATAAAAAAAATGAAATAAATGATATTTGATAACTTTGTGTCTTTTGTGATTTAAGTAGATGGACACGAATACTTGAAACTTAAAGGTAGAGGCTAGCAGGCTAGCAATAGCAGGCTAGCTTTGAAAGGACAAGATCCGTCCTTCCTTCAGAGGGCTCTTCAAGGTCACACCTCCTAAACATGAATACATACATAGTTTGACAGGCAGGCAGGACATCCTATCATTGCTTTCAGACCGAATGCAATGGTTGGATGAGCGGTTTATGGTCTTGTAGATCCCACAGAATATAAATATTAATATATTTAGACCACTTTACTTAGTAATTGCTATCAGGATATAAAATGACTTTCAAAAATCATAATTATAAGCAAGCAGGTCACATTTCTATTCATTTCTATATATCTTTTATGTTTTTATCTTTCTGTGTTTAACAGAAGGAAGTGAATTCAGGTGAGGCTGAGGAAATAATAGCAGAATTTTCAGTTTTGGGTGAACTGTCTTCAAACATCATAAAACAAATGACACATTTTAAATAATTCTGAAATGACAGTGATTTGACCAAAGCCTGTCATCTGCTGCTATAATGAAAGCACAATTCTCGCACAGCTGTGAGATACAGAGACTGAAGCCAAAGCTTCCACTCGTTCATAAATCACTGACAGCTGAGCCAACTGGAACATTCATTGTGCTGGAATCCTTTCCATGGCTGCGTACCGTGCGAGCTCTTGACAGCTTCTATCCCTCAAACACACTTACAGATAATTGTAGGGCTGGACAAAATTCTGAGTTTACCGAATGACTTTGAATTGAATTTGGCCACACATCAGATTTGGAATTAGAAATGAACCGACATGAGGAATTTGCTGAAATGCAAAGCAAAGAAGTACGACACAGTCATGCAACAGATACGACATGAAGAATTTGCTGAAATGCAAAGCAAAGAAATACGGCACAGTCATGCAACAGATAATGCAGTAATGCAATAAATTGCATTAGTCCAATACAAGCTTCATGGCAAAACGCATGATTACATCATACATTTTGTTTACTAATTATGCCTGTTTATTCATTGATATGCAGTGTTATTCTCAGCTGCTTAAACACATTTCTTTAGTACTGTCAAACCGATTAACATAGTCATGAATTTAAATTGGTTTCGCAGCACTAGAAAATGTCCTGTGTATTGTTTTCAGATCTTGGGTTAGACTGGAGCCGTCTGGAAAGGTGTTCGGTCAATAAAACTAAGTGAAGAGATTCAGGCCAAGCATGATAACCATTACTCTGAATTTAACAGACCGTGCATTTAACCAACCCGTGTTAAATGCATTTAACCAACCCGTGTTAAATGCATTTAACCCACCTGTGTTAGTGTACACACACACACACACATTAAAAGCAGTGAGCAACACAGAGCAGTGAGCAGCCATGCACTGCAGCACTCCAGTGCAATTCAGTCCAGACTAAGATGCCTTGCTCAAGGGCCCCTCAGTTGTTTCCTGGCAATTGGAATCAAACCTGTGACCTTTGGGTTACAAATCTAACTCTCCAACCATTAGGCCACAACTGCCCCATAAATAAATTTAATGTAGTAAATATAATACAATACAATACATATTTTAGTGATTTTTTATTATTGTTAATATCCAGTGTTAAATAAAAAAATATCCCGTATGTTAACATGTTTATGATTGGTTCATACAAAAACAATTACAATATATTACTTAAAACTAGCGTTTCTTTGACAAGGTCGGGATAAGGGGGGAGCGTTTAAGCAACATGTTTATTTTTTTGTGACACTAAATTACACGGTATGCCTTTCAATTCAAATCTGAATTGCAATTCCGTATTTTGTTTACCACTTCAATTCAAATTGTGAATTCAATTGGAATTTTAAAGACATTCATTACTGAATTCCGAACAGCTGGTTCAAACAGAACGGAATCAAAATACACATTCATGCGGACTTCCAGTAAATCAGCAGCTGTGTTTATATAAATCTCTGTGTGATCACTTTGGAGGCGTGTAATGACAGACAGGGGCTGATCCTGTTGATGAGATGGAGGCTGTCGTCCGCCTTTCATTTCTACAGATTTATTCAGCAGTATCGACATTATACACCCTGCAATACAGCCACCCCTAATCATCCACACATCAGAGCACTCAGAGTGAGGCTTCTAATGAAAAAACACCCTGCCTAGGTGCATTATCAGAGGCAGATAAAAATGCAGGAATTATATTTAATAAAACAAAGAATAAAATCTAAATATGGAATATATTACTGGTGTGTGTGATAATCATTTTATGGCTGTGGGGTGGACTTCTCTTTGAACAGAATTTCCACACACACAAAAATTAGTGTGAGTTTTATTGCCTGTCTAACAGAGACAGATGGATTCCGCTAGTGGTATATGTGATTACCCTAATAATTTTTTTAGGTTGTATAAACGTTTCTGTAATGTTTCCATCAGTAATAAAAACATTACAAATGTAATTCTGAAAGTTCAAAACATCTAGTTTTTCAGAAGTCATATTACGTTACTGCGTGATTATAAGAATGTTATTCAAACTTTTTGAATTCTTTAGCATTTTAAAAAACATTTTTTTTTAGAACTTTTTGAGAACGTTAGTCAATCTTCTCAGAATGTCCCATGTTAGCTTGATAAAGGTCAAATAAACAAAACTAATGGTGCTGTGGTTTAAATCTGCATCACAATTATGTGTGTTTAAACTGCTGAAGGGTTCATTGTTAGCAGCAGTGAAACATGTTCTTATGTTCACCTGAGATCGGCCATTTTGAGCTCAGTAATTAAAGCAGTTTAAATTTTGTTTTTGATAAAGCTAAAAAAGAGGCCACAGACCAGTATGCGGTACATTCAGATGCAGTTCAGCTTTACCTGGTTTCACGATACTAATGCAAATCTAAAAACATGGTTTAGAAATAATC
>JAZGTJ010009271.1:0-19608 GCA_036877575.1 Botia almorhae
ATCATATGACCAGATCTTCTGTTGTTTTTAATATATTGTTTTATTGGTGTTGATTTGTAAGCCTATTAAATGCATTTTGTATAGATGAGGAGGGTGTTCGTTATGTGCCCGTCCGTCCCAGACCTCCCCTCACTCTACTGCGACAGTATCGTAACCCATGGAAAGCTGCCTATCACCATTTCCAGCGGTACAGTGACATCAGAGTCAAAGGTATGTGTCTCTTAAAAAATTCTGTCAGTTTTCTCAGTTTGGTCTTTAGTGTTTCCCATTTGTTGGTAAGCTGCTAATTATTACAGCAGCGTCATAAAGAAATCTGTTTTTGTAGCAGGGAAGTCCCTGGCATACCGACCCCTCTGCCATCTTCCCACGTAACCATAACTTCACACCAAACCCAAAACACTTCTTATTTCATTTTGAGTTGGTTGTGAAAGTTGTGACAAGTGGTTTCTCTGACTGATTCATTTCATCAATTTATTTATGGAAGGGCTGATTCAAACCAATAGCCTGTATATTGGTGCCCTTATTTTGACTGATTCATTAGAGGGGTCATGACATGAGGAATCAAATCTCCCTTGGTCTTTTGAAATATATATGAGGTCTTGATATCATTAATACATTCTGCCTATTTTATAGCTTAAAACAGTCTCCTTATCAATAACAAAAGCATTTATGTAATCGTTCTCTGGAAAAAACAAATGCGAAATGGTTGTTACATCACTAGGTAAATTTATTTTCATATAACCTGCCCCAGGGCAAGATAACAGCACATACTTTTACATCATCGCATTGTTGGTTCCGCCCGTGGTCATTCAGTCACAAAGCAGAACCCTTCCTCGCCTGACAGAACAACACAGCAACATCCTCTTTGTTTGGGATTGTTTCAGTACAACATTGCGCAACAGGCTAAAGTGAATATTTTGGAGGAGCGAGTGTGACAGACGTAAGATGCCACTGAAACTCTGTGCTGTTCCTGGCTGTGCTGACAGCACAAGACATTAAGAACTAAGAACAGGGTGGGAAGGGCATAAATTACTTCATTTAGAATATTTGGCAGGCAAAACACTTCGGTAATATTATAATTATACCTCAGGGAAGAAAATAAAATTAAATAAAAGAAAAAAATATTTTTAATAGGTTTCTCATAGCTCAGGATATTTAATGGAGAGCTCACTTGTTTTATTTAGGTTTTAGAACATCTCCCAAAATCGCTTAGGAGAAATAAAAATAGAAACAAGAAAGATAATTCTTAAAATACATTGAGTATGGAGCTGTACAATTCAATTTTTAATTTTATTTATATAGCACTTGTTGCATATTTGCAAACAATAAATTTGTAGCTATCTGGATTTGGATAAAATTGATGAGAAATAGAGTTCATTTTGGAATCTTTTGATCGCAGACTTGGCAAATCTGAGCTCAGTTTGCGACATGGTGTGACACTAATCAAGACATTTGTGAGAGTTCTGGGTCTTTTTTCTGGAGATTTAGGCAAATGTTTCTATTTTTTCCATTGAATCTTATTGCTGTCCAGGAGAAATAGAGATATTAAAGAAATCTGTTATTTTTCTTGCCTGTGAGTTGGTTTGTCAGCTGAACTACAGTGTATGTGTTTGTATGCAAGTGCAGCCTGTGAAAACACAATATTAGCATGTTATCATTGCATTATTTTGCAGTACGCAGTCCTTTTATCTCATCACATTCAGTTTATACTGCAGACTCTGGAAACACTGGATAATTCTTTAATATCTAGCTATGTAATATGAGTCTAAATCGTCTTGCTACTGTCTCTGCAGAAGAGAAGAAAGGAACCCTTCAGGACATGGCCAATCAGAGGGGAGTAGCAAGTCGCGCTCAAGGCTGGAAAGTGCACCTGTGTGCTGCACAGCTACTGCAGCTGGTGGGTTCTGCAGCTGTGACTTAAAATAGTTTTACTGTGTTGCATAAAATGTTGCTGTTGTAACAGCCGGTTAATGATGCAGCTAATGGTGCGTATAGGTGACAATTTTATGAACGTTTCTCCTGTCTGATCACAGACTAACTTAGAACATGACGTGTACAGTCGGCTCACCACCTTGCAGGAGGGGCTCATTCCAAAGAAGAGAGCTGGAGCTGATGATGACCTGCACCGCATCAATGAGCTTATACAGGTTAGAGACTCAGCATTCTTTACCTTCCGCTGCATGAACAGTTCACTGAAGCACAACCATAAGGGTCGGTCCGTAATGAGATTTAAGAAACTGTCACTTGTCAATGATTTGTTAAGCTTTTTGTGCACAAAGTGAGTTGCAAAAATACAAGTAGAAAATGTTTGCAATTATTTTTTGCATTTGTATTTGCATTATTGTATTTTTAAAAACATTAGCACTGTTACTAATTTTACATTTGCGTGTAATCCATATATTCAATATGTATATCAATTACAATGTTACCTGTTATTATGAATCATTTTTATTTATTTTGTTAACCAATGCAATAAATTATAGACCTGACCAAAACCGTGTTAAATAGCACAACTTCACACCTATAAACACGTTTTTGACCGCTTGACCCAACTCTACACAGGGTAACATGCAGCGCTGCAAGCTCGTGATGGATCAGGTGACTGAGGCTCGCGACACCATGATGAAAGTGCTGGACCACAAGGACAGAGTCCTCAAGCTGCTTAACAAGAATGGAACTCCAAAGAAGAGCTCCAAGTTAAAGCGCAAGGAGCGGGCATAGACACAAGAAAACATTTTGCTATACGGTCTTAATCATTTTCCTTCAGCCGAGTGGAAAAGTACAGGAATGCTCTTGTGATACTCTTCATAAGACCTGTCCCGGTTTATCAGGTTGCTCTGCACAATCATCTACTTTATTTTACAGTCTCAAAGAGAGACATGGTCATAAACCATTAAAGTGTTTTTACAGGAGCTGCTACTAACGGTGGACTATAGACTGTCCAACCAATATGAGGTAGCCCAGTTAACAAAGGTTTTTTTTTTTAAATACTACATTTTTATGAAGAGTTATGTTGCCTTTTTTGTTGTAGAGGCAAAGACTTTTCTATAGTAGTCTTTAAAGATCAGTAAGGTCAACTTTTTCTAGATGGTATTATTGTATTTAGTTTGATTCACATCAGTACACACTGTACACAAACACACACTCACACAGTGTGAGCTTACCATGTTTTGGTGCCTTGTAAGATGGGTGAAACTGGGGGATTTTGTGTGTGCTGATTGAAACACATTAAGTCCACTATGGAAATACATGGTAGCAGTCTGCATGGTAACAGTCTACTCACCAGTTAAGGTAACTTCTAACCAGTTCCCGGTTTTAGTTTATTCATGTCAACTCAACATTCAAGCAGAATGACTGATGATAGTACAAAAAAGTATAATTATGTAATAAGAATGTATGGATAATTATATTGTTTCAGTGTAAGAACATAGTTGTTATTGGAAGTGATGTGGTTTTCACTTGAGTCTTTTTTGTGCTGTTTAGAGACTATAAGTGAATGTTGTAAGTTCAAATAATAATTTGGCTCTTTTGTACATTTTTGTTTTTTTCGTACAATTTTGTTTCTTCATTCATTTTTGTGTGTGTACACTATTATGTGCAGTAAAATTGAATACATTTACAAAGCATCTTGTTTAGTGCATAGATTTACTAATGGATCTGTTTCGCAAGACTTTGTAATGAGACTTTCTCATAAGCATATTTAAAGACAATAGCTTTGTTGATTCATTTAAAAGTAAGGGGGACATCTATATCCCTCCAGAGAATAATCACGACACAAAGTTTGGAATCCTGCATTTTGCTGGAGATGTCTACTGTGACTACAAGGGTATGACTGAATTCACCCTTTGACACGCTTACACAGAACAAAGCACTCGGAAATGAGATCATAAAACACATTACAGGCAATAACAACCGGTAAATGCTGTTACATGTTTACAGAACCATTCAAATGTACATTTATTTTATTAGCATAAAATTTGAGTGAAAAGTTGATTTAAAAAATTTAAGAAACAGTATTTGGTGGCCATCTTTTCTCCAGAATGACAGCATGTGCTTGAGCTACTGTAGCAAATCTGTTTTTGTTTTTGTAAGTTACAAGTTAAGAGGCTCCTCTTTATAAATGCTACTTTTTTGTAAAGACGTGGCAGAAAAACAGTTTCTCAAGAGTTCTGTACAGTCTTTCCTATGGGGTTGTAATCAGCTTGTTCTTTACAACTCTGAAGGAAAATTACAACCTTTTAGCTTCATTAATAATCAGTTTTTCTCTTTTCTTTATTCCAACTTTGTCAAGTTAGGTTTGATTGCTAATTATTTTCAAAATTATGTCTAATACCGAACCACATTTTGTGATTATGCCTCATAATCACAAAATGTAATATATCAGCTTTTTCCTTTGAAAGGATATATATAAAAATATAGTTTGAAATGTTTCTCTCAATCAGATATCGTATGGAGCCAGGCTGGCAGCTGCTTTGGCTGTGTTGTTGTCTCTTCTCACCCAGTAACTCTGATGAAACATGTTCAAAATTTGCAAGACATGCAGACGAGCCTCTGGTCACTAACTGCCTCTAGAGACCGCAATGGGCCCAGAGGTAAATGATAGTAATATATCTTAACATAATATATTATACTTATCTGAACTACATATCATGTGAGATCACTACAGCAAAATCACTAAAAGTTAATGTTTAAATTAACCATTAAACTGTACTAAAGCTTATGAAAAGCTTTAGGTCTGTGTACGATAATTTGCAGCATTGTACAGTTTAATAATTTGCCACTAGAGGAGTCTTAGAGGGCAATGTCTGTTGGGTGGATTAATTAAAAAAGGGAAATATTTTATATATCTGTCAATTTGATGATCACAATGAAAAGGAACAGAACGCAGGGCCCCTGAGACATTTTGACACTCCTTTATGTTCACAAATTCAATTGCAAAATGGATTAGTGTTGATTTTAGCGCAGTGATAGGCTTAAGTAAAATTATATGAAACAACAAACAGCATGTGAGCTTATACTGTATATGGTTTACCTGGATATGTATGCGAATTAATTAATTGCAGTATCATATAATTAGATTTTAAGTTCTAATTGACTTACAACCCTGATTGTTAATACAGCTATATGCGCATGTTAGTTTTGTCCTGTTTTAATCTGTTATAGCTGTTTGAGAGAAGACAGAAGAACTGTTCTTCATTGGTGTTTTGCCACAGGGCATAAGGGGGAAGACAACAAAGGCTTGGTGGGGCAGCAGATAACCGCCTTGGAGACGTCCCAATTGAGACTTGGCTCTGTGTTATTTAGTCTTAGTCTGGTAGAATAAAAAGGACTAGATAGTAGGTTCATTCAGTAAAGTGAACTATATTAGCATTTTGTTGAGGACGGTCCCAGACAGAAGAAAAAGAGTCAATGTGTGTCTACACAGCTGTGATCTCCATGTATGAAAGACAGATTATTGGTCTTTCTGTTTGTTTGTTGCTCCTCTCCACATCTGTCCAAGAGTCATGTGTTGGGATTAGTTTGCCCTGTGCCGCCCCACTGTATGATGCCCCTCCAACCCACAGCAGGGACCCACAGAACAAGGACCCCAGTCTGTTATTCTCTGTCCCACTCACCCTTCGTTTTTCTGCTCAAATTTCTTCTCACTGATACTCATTCTCTAAGTTCCAAGGAGCTTCCACTGTCTGGCCGTTAGGAGTCCATAATGCATAATCTCTCTCTCTTTATCCATAAACTGCTAAATGCTCAGTTCTTCTGTTTATTGATATAGTTGAAGGATGGGGGGTTTTGGAGGGCTTTTAACCTAAAGGCATGCAGTAAGGCTCTAGGCCCTGTTGCCATGGCACCCCTTCGGCTCCACACTGCGACCAAGGCATGCCATTATTCTCCCCGTCGAAATGTGCTCGCTTCTTCTGACTCAAGTTATTGTGAAGCACACAAGTGGCCCTCAGAAGAAAATAGCGTTGCAAAGAAAGGCTGAGGTCAGGGGTCACATTAGAGCCTTCCCATCAGGAACCACGTTTTTGTGATCAAATTTGTTGGAGCACAAAAAGAGCCACAGTATCGTATCTCAAACAAACGGCAGTGTAGAGACAGCAGAATGTCCTGGAACCATTACCACAACCCAGTTTAGGAGAGTAGAGTCCCAAGTCCATTAAACACTTCTCTTTGAACAGAAGCTGCCGGTTACCCTTTTGCTTTTCAACCAGCTGTAGGAAACTCAGCACCAGAACTCCCTCTCCTCTGCTTTCCTCATTCACTGCTGCACAGATTGCACAGAGATCAACACTCTGGTAAGTCTCTCATATATTTCTTTACCTATGAAATGACCTGCTTTGTGCTTGCAGTATTTAAGAAGTTAATCTCTGGACTCGAAATTGATTTTTATTGATGCAGTGCTATTGATTCTAGTTTAGAATTGTTGTTAAAAGCTGTTTTAGTTTCTTAAGATTTGCTTTGCCTGGAATTCTAAATGGGTGGTAGGCGATCTGATGAAAAATCTCCAATAGGAATTTTACTTAGCTTAAGCTTTCATATGTTCAATTTTAAATGCTTTAAAAAGAAAGGGTTTCTGGAAGCATGTTCATCCACGCTGAGCCTCAGCTTCAGTTAATCTGCCGAATTCCTCGCGCCTGTATTTTCTTCGACACTCCTTTTGTGTGAGGTAGTACAGGAGCATTAGTGTCAGTCCAACCTCAGCTTGACCCTACTAATTTCTTTAATCCAAAAGTGATTTTATATTGTTGCCAGGCAGTGGACATGCCTTGTCCTGCAAGGTTTTCCGCAGGTAAAATTGTGTACTACAGCAGTGTCCTTGGAATAAAGTTTTATGTATTTATTTTTTAATAATTCTCATATTTTTTTGTGGAGTAAATGTGTTGTTCTTGGATCACACAGTACTTACTTTTGGCCCGTTTTACACCACACACCCTACGACAAGAGCCATCCATCAACATCTGGATTTCTTCATCACGCCTTTGTTTTAGCGCTCCAGTGAAGCAAAGTTCAGGACAGCTTTGTTTTTTGTTTTGTAGCTGCGTACGTTTATCAGTTTAAACTACTGGAGGGTTTGGAACATTTCAGGACTCCCCATTGTTAAAAAACTGCAGCACTTTTCAATGTCAAGACCAGAGAGTCCTCAAACATTCCTTTGCGCACACCCATTTTGTGTTTATGTGTAACATTCTGAAAATATTGATGATGTGCTTTCCATTATTCAAACACCCGTGGGTGGTCATTTGGAAAGTTGTTGTTGGCAGATTTAAGTCATAAAGACATTTGTATTCTGCTGTCTTCTGAATTCCTATATGCAGCCAGCCATTATTCATTTAGTATCACAAGTGAAAGTATCCAATAACAGGCAGGTTACTGAGGTACAGTGTCAAAGGTTGTGTCAGACCTTTGTTAAATGTTTCCATCTTTCTTCTGTAAACATTTAAAGCCATATATGTTCTTGTGCACATTTACATTGTTCCTACAAAACTTTATTATTGCAATGATCAGCCACAACCCAAGTACAAATTTGGAAACGTTTCTACTGCGTAAAACCATTAACAGATGATAGTGCCTCATCTGTTGCCCCTGATTATTAATAGAACAACTGTTATTGGATGGCAGGCTGGAATAAATGCCTGTTCTAAAGAGTTTTTTTTTAATTGAATCTTAGACAGGCTGCCCTGTGCACCCACCAACGGTTTGACAAACCAGAATGCCATGAGGACAGCTGGGTTGTACTCTAAGTAGATAGCAGGGAGTGGCTCTGGGGTCCCATGACAGAGCCAAAGTGTGGCCCCAGATGCACTACAACCTACATGCAGTACTGGCAGCATGTGTGGAGCGTGGAGGCACAATGTGTGTGCAGTCAACTGCTCCGCAGAGACATCTGCGCAGTCCCCTGAGACAGAAATATATCTTATTTCTGAGTAGTTCAGTTGCTGCCAAACACCCAGACAGCTTAAACGCTCCCCTGCTTGCTTCTCAAAGCAAATAGAATGACTATTTTTCACTGCTGCTGTAATAAAAAGTGTTGTCATGTCCTTTTCTCCATTTTTGTGAACGTGTTTTGAATATGACTTTTTCTCCAATTGCAGTTTCTTCTTTATCAAACTTTTTTCCTTACTGTATAACTTGTTATTAAAAAAAAAATTCTACTGATAAGTCTGGTTTGAAAGGCTACAAGGTCTGTAATGGGCAAAAAAAGTCTCTTTTAATGAATTATAAAGGTTAACCCATTTAATACCAATTAATTTGTTTGATTTTCCATTATTATCCACAGTTTTGAAGATGGATTCCCCCCTGACAGAACTTCCCACCTTGCTGTCCAATCAATCCATGGAGAGCTGTCCACCTGTGGATAATAGGATGGAGAACATGGTCTTTGGGATCTACTACATCGTAGTATTCCTTCTGGCACTGAACGGCAATAGTCTTGCCTTGTGGATCTTCACCCGCCAGAGAGGCACCTCTTCTCCAGCCAATGTCTTCTTGCTCCATCTTGCTGTGGCCGACCTGTCCTACGTCTTCATTTTACCTCTCAGGGCCACTTATCATTTAACCGGAGGCCACTGGCCATTCGGTGAAGTCCCCTGCCGTCTCGCGGGCTTTCTCTTTTATGTAAACATGTATGCCAGCTTGTACTTCCTTGCTTGTGTTGCAGGTGATAGATACCTTGCTGTGGTGCATGCTGTTCGTTCCCTCAAGGTCAGGCATCCTCGTTACGCTCACATAGCAAGCTTCGTGCTCTGGGTTTTGGTGACCATCTCGATGGCGCCCCTACTGGTCACCCAGCAGACTGCAGAAGTAAACGGCTCTACTGTATGCTTGCAGCTGTACAGAGAAAAGGCCTCACGCCGTGCTCTTGTCTCCCTTGCCGTGGCGTTCATGCCCCCTTTCCTTGCCACCCTCTCCTGTTACCTGCTGATTGTGAACAGTCTGCGGAAAGGTTCAAGGCTGGAGCCTGCACTGAAACTCCGAGCTCTACGCACAATCGGTCTGGTCATGCTTATCTACGTAGTGTGCTTTCTGCCCTATCACTTAAGCCGTGCAACCTTTATTCTGGGTTATGGACATCCGGATCTGTCTTGCCAAATCAGAAGGGGGCTTGCTTTGGCCAACCGTCTTACTTCTTCTCTGACCTGCCTAAATGGAGCTTTGGATCCTCTGGTCTATCTGTTTGCAGCCGAGAAGTTCAGGGGAAGTGTTCGCAGGCTTCTCTGCAGAGATAAGTCAGGGGGTTCTGCCGCTACCAGTGGGGATCTGAAGGGTACACATGAGAGCTCCCTGAGTGCCAAGTCAGAGTTCTGAGACACTGAATTACAAATGTTTATAAATGGTGTGAGTTTTTTCCCCCACGCTTCCTGATTGCAGACACGATGTATGCATGGTCAATTTAAAACGTTTAATAGCCTTGTTTCATCAAACACATGATTTTGGCTATGTTGAAGTAAAAGTGATTTGGGACAAAGCTGTGAATAGACTATCTGTAAAAGACTAGAATTTAACAGCACTAGTAAAGTCAGTGTTTCACAACCAGGGGGGCATCAACAAACTTCCAAGGGAGCCTTAAAATCATTTAAAATGACAAAACAAGCTTTAAAATAAGCTTAACCAACTAAAAATCAATGTTTGGTTATTTTATAACAAATATACATCTTTCTAGTTATGTCAAGCTCTGTTTCATTGGGTAGAAATTGTAAGGCGGCCTTTAAATATTGTTGTGGAAAATGATCAAAAAGACTGAGAACACTGTTCTAAGTTATGTATTAGTCTGTTGCCAGTTACCAAACTAATAGTGGGTGGCTAAAGACTTCAGAAAGGCTCAAGAAGACAATGTACGTGTCAGAGTAAGTGGTGCCTTTAAATATATTGTTTATATTTGTATATTACCTGTTTGCTGACACGCTTTGACTCATGTTTTGCTGTAAGCACCTATAACTGTTGAATACTTGGTGTCAAGACTATATATAAATTGTATGTTATTGTTCGCTAGCAGGTTACTGTAGGTATATCAATTGTAAAAGTGTTGTAAGAATATGTGAAGAGTGCCAAACCTGTGATTACTTTTTAACATTCCTTGACAGCTTGTTATTAAGGCTATTTCAATAAAGGCATGTGCACTCCACACTATATAGTCAATTAAAACGATAATATTCTGCATCTTATTAATTATGGTATATAATTAATGCTTTTTAATCAAATGAAATATTGGTTTTGTTGTCATGTTTAAATGATGATGTCTTATCCTGATTTTTATGACACTTTTTAATTACTGTAAGCCATCGTTATTTATCTATTTTTGGACTCTGTTTGCTATTGTCATTTTTTTCATAACTGTTCTGGGTTGTAAAAGCAAAATCAGTTGAATCGATTGTAAATGCATCAACTGAATAAATTGAACCTGACATTGTTATTAATGGTGTTTTTGTTCATTTTTAAAAGACAACTTTTCAGAGACATCAGATGCATTTTGGACCACTTAGCAAATACAACATAAATGCATCAATTCAACATACAAAATACAACCACTGTAACGCTCTTTGTGTTGTCAGCTGAAACACTTATCACCAGCATGGATCACGTGGAGGTGTTCACATACATTCTACTCACCACACTGTGGCCAGCACTGCTGAGCTCCTGACTCAGAGCTGTAATTGACATTAGGACACAGCCGCTTTCTTTAGCTACGTGAGGGAGGTGAGAAGGAAACCACCAGACTGAAGTAACTGTGGCAGCATTCTGGTTCTCTTTCACATCATGTGACTCAAACTGTCTGTTGTCAGCAGATTATTCTCCCTCTCTTACTCACTCTCTTGCTCACTTTCTGTCTGTCTTTCTCTCTGTGTCTTTGCTTCTCGTTTCTCATGTTCGTGCAAGGCTTCCTGTCCATTAATGTTACGGGGCATCTTCTCAGACAGAGAAGAAGAGAGAGAGAGCGAGTGAGAAAGGAAAAGGAAGACTGTAATGTGTGTACTGTGTGTATTAGTCATTACTCAAGACTTGGCACTATGATGCCATCAATACAAAACATAAAAAAACAAAACAGTGACCAAAGCTTTAAATGTGCATGCTGTTGTGCATTTACAAACGTAGTTACCTTGCTGATAAAGCTAGTCTGGTCTACTGGTCTAGCTGTCGTTCAAGACTGGCCAAGCTGGTCTTAGCTAGTACCTTGTATCCCAGTCTGACCGGCTGACAAGTGCCTAAAACCCCTCTAAAACCAGCATACACACCAGACTGGGAGATCTTCTAAGACCAACAAAACCAGTTTGTTTATTCACTAGGGTTAGGATTTATTTAAATTCACAATAGTATGATCACTGTAATATACAATTTCTTTAATAAACAATATGTATTATATACAATTAAATATAATTGTGTTCATCATAATTCTATAAATATAAATATGTATTCATATATAAATACATATATTTATTGTTGTATTACATTCTGTATTTTATGGGTCATGCATATTAAAATGCACCCAAATGCTGATGTATAGCTGTGACAAGCTGTTCCCAAAGCCACTTCTTTCTTGAGACCAGTGGTTTGGTCAAAGAGAATAATGTATATTCTGCCTCTCAACAGCCCTTCACACTGTAAAGGTTTATCTGTTTTACTGCTTTGCATAATGTCCTTTAGGAAAACACTAGTATGGATTATACTGCTCACACAGAGTTTTGGTTAGCAGGGTTAATTATTTATATTTGATCAAAGAGTTCATACATTCCCCCATACACCTTCCTCACCCCTTTTGTGGTAAACAAAAAATAGTTGCAGCTGTGAGAACGTAAACCACCCGGCTCTTCGGCCTTCTCGCTTGCTCGCTCTCGCTGAGTTTTTAAACATTGTGTGTGCAGAATGAGGAAGTTCACCCTTGTGTTTGTGGCAGCTTCCTTTTTGTAGCTTTCGCCCTTCTAACAGGAAGAGAGAGAAACAGCGAGCCTAAAGCCAGACAGAGCAGGAACAGTCATCGAATCTAACAACGCCATGAAGTAGATTTTGGGACTCTGAAGTCGGCCTCATGTTTATCACATTTTGAAAACCTCCGGGGACAAATTAACCTGGGTGTCTCCTCGACCGCATCGAGGAAAAGTCTTTGGAAAAGATGTTTTCCCAACTGCCGTGGTACCATGGCAATATCACTCGGTCTACAGCTGAGGTCCTTCTCTCCAAAGGGGGCAAGGATGGAAGCTTCCTCCTAAGGGACAGTGAATCCATACAGGGAGCTTATGCCCTCTGTGTATTGTAAGTATTACCCAACTGTCAAAGCTACAAGTCAGGTAGAATACACACATGCTGTTATTAATCTAATATAATAATAAAAAATAAAGAGGTGTATCATTGGGGTGTATTAATAAAATAAAACACTTTTAGTAGATTTTTGTAGATTCAGGAGGATTAAGACTATGCATATACCCATTTGCACATATATATATATATATATATATTATATATGGTTTTACACTACATTTATGTGAACTGCTAACTTAACTTTTCTAACTGAAAGGGTGATTGCCTAGAAACTCTTTGGTTCTATAAACAATGTTATCATCAAGTGATATCAATATACAAAACATACTTATTTGTTTGCAAACTGATCTCTCTTTCCCTGTAACTGTTTATGTGGGTCTGTAATGTTCCCATGCAGTGTGCTGTAAAATAATACTTTAAATAATGCAATGGAAAAAAGTGATTTATTTTACTATGAGGTATTCATGTTTTAGTTATGCCTAATGTAATATCGTATTCCTTCTCTTTCACAGCTACCAGAATTGTGTGTATACCTACAGAATATTACCAAATGAGGATAAAAAGTTATCAGTGCAGGTAAGAATATCACCATATGTGACTGTTTTACCTCTATTGAGTAGATGCTGCATATAGTTCTTTGGGCAGACGTTTTATGTCATGCTTCTCATACAGACAGATGTTAAGTGTGCTGAGACTATTTTGAGATGTGCAATGGGCCACTTCTGTTTGTGACGTCAATAATCATTTATACCGTCAGGAGGTTTGCTTCTGAATTCAGTGACAGACTTGTACAATCACCTGTTGGGGTTATTTGAATTCAGAGTATGGTGGGAAGTTTTAAATCGCCCTTATTAACTACGGCTTCATGCTTTAGTTAAAGTATATTTTTTTGTGCATTATTAACCTATATTTAATTTTTTAAATAATCAGTCTTCAACGTCATTGATAGCACAGCACCACTTAAATATAATTAAATACAATCTTGATGATTTCCATTACTAGCGTTTACTAGCATTGTGGACATAGTGTACTGGTCACTTGACAAAACACTATCCAGCTTCATAAATTGCTGCTCAGAACATCTGGCATCTTACAAGTCATTTACTATCTTCTGTTTAGTAATGAATGTGTGACCTTGTGACAGTTGGCTGCTCAGCTGCCAAAGACTCGCTGAGACTTTTGTGTGTGTGAGTCTTGTGTCTCAAGCTAGTATCTGTTCTGTCCTCTGCATTAATGCAAGCATTGGTCTACCAGTGTGACAGTGCAGCTGCAAAACCAACTGGTGTTTTTATTTAAGCTACATGAATACTATGACAACAAAATAACGAAAAAAACAATAAAAGCGTGCATACGACCCACCACAGAAAAAAGCAAGATGGGTGACCTTTGATTATAATTTGCATTGTTCTGTTCTGTTCATCTCGGCTAGCTGGTGTTTGTTACATTTAGAAGTAATCCGACCTCATGAGATGGGAGCAAACTGAAGACTGTACAGTTGGAGAATGTCCCTCAATGTTTCTACCACGGTTCTTCCTCTTTCAAACCTGCATTGCAGCACAGTCTCAGTATTAAATTATCCATCAGCGTGGGTGTTAGCAAGCCACAGGGTTCCTATTGCTGCTTGCCTTGAATGGAAAGTTTTATATAAGCGGTCATGTCTTGTAATCTAATTAGACTTGATAAATTCAGCTAAACGTGAGCTTGTGCTGACCTCAAATTTTAGGGTGATAAGCGTGTGACAGAACGTGTTCTATGTTAAAATTATGTCTGTTGACTATTGTCAGTCTGACATTTTGTGATTGGACATGCTGAGAACGACGAAGGTGCTTAAAACACAGCCATTTTTTTCATACCCCATACCTTATATGAATTTGGTTTTTTTTGTTTTTTTTAAATTAGGGCCTTTTGGTAATGGAGGACATTTGTGCTGTCTGTACAACAGCAGGTTATATCGCATAGAAAAGTTTTGATACTGTGTGCTTAGCCAGAGAACGCATCAGTTTGTCAGTATTTTGTATCGCTTGCTTGACATTTAATTTAATGCATGTCTCAACTGTGGCATTTAAATGGGTCAAAACATTTGCTGAGCTGCATCAAATGACAGACAGATCAGGCGATTGAGAGCTTATACTACAACGTCCATTGAAAACATTGGCTTATAAAAACTCACTGACTACATATATTTAGAGCAGACCATGTTAACTGAAAAAAATGCAATTTATTACTGCTATTTTTTTGTGACCAAGGAATAAACACTGAACGTGTGCTTATTAACCACCACAGAAAAAAGTGCTGGTGACATTTGACTATATTTTGTTATTTCTCGGCTAGCTTGTGTTTGGTTACTTCTATATTTAGAAGTAACCTGCACTCAAAGGGCAAACTAAAGACTGTGGAGTTAGAAAATGCCCCTCAATTAAAGGTGATCTCATCATATCTGTTTGTTGTTCACCTGTTTTTGTTACTTTTAAAGGCATCTGAGGGTGTGCCTATTCGGTTTTTCACTGCATTACCAGACCTGGTGGAGGCATATTATAAAGAAAACATGGGTCTGGTGACGCACCTTCAGTATGCTGTGCAGAAAGAGGAGGAGCCAGAGGAGGAACCAGGTAAGGGAATTATAATAAAGTTATTTCCATGAGCATCCCAAACAAAGCAGCATTCAGTGGTGCTTAACCAGAGGGAATTTGGATGGTTGTTGTTACAATCTTAACTTGCATAAAAGTTTGAGACCCGTAACGAAAGTGCTTTTACTTCTACTCGTAAATGCTTTTGCAGGTTTTTTTTGTTTATTTTTGTGTTATTTTTCATTTGTAATTATTTGGTTGCAAATAATAAGTTAAGATTCAATTGAAAAATTAATATGAATTTCATAGTTTTCATAGTGTTTAGTATGTCCTCTTTTAACTTGCTCTAAAGCCAGAATGTTTCGAGAATTTTGAGTCATCTGTTATAATCAGTTCAAGATCTCAATGTGCTTAAATGGAAAAAACTCTAATGTTTTGTACAAAAGAGTTAACATGGCCAATGCAATAAATTTGTTTATTATAAATAGTGCAGAATCTGTACCTCTTAGCTACAGTAACATTTGTAAATAAAAGTACTCCTGCAGCTAACCTGGTAAAGCGTATATCATTAGAAACGAGAATATATCTGTAATCACAGCAATGCTGCTGTCTTGTCAGATTTGAAAATCGCGTCATAGTGTTATTTATAGTCATAGTCTAGTGTCGGTAGTTAACAGTTGTTTCACTTCTCTCTTACTCTCTATGCTCACATACTTTATTTTAGTACAGCCGAATACTCAATAAAGCTGTTCTTGTTCACATATTTTCTGAAATATACATGAAATATAGTGACTGAACGTGACTTATATGCTGCTGTTATGCTCAAATCGTTTTTTTTACAAATCTGACAAAAACACAAAACAAAAACATAAGTTAAAGTGCTAAATGTGCTAAATCTAGTGACAAAGTCGCCAAGTTGGCAACACTAAACCTTTGTGAGCACAGAGAGCAGAGGAGAAGCGAAAAGTGTGAACACTAGACAGAATATGAATATGACATGGGTATTCTAATTAGCGCATGGCATCATCTGGTGACATTTTGTGATTTTTTAAGCAGACTTTCCATTTAAAATAGCTGGCCTTCGTAGTTTGGACTTGCCAAGTCTGACTAGGGAATATGAAATCTCGAAGGATGGGAGGACACAGAATTGGTATTGTGCAAATGGAACTGCAGATACTTGATGATGTCACTCAGCTCATCATTACAATACATGCAAAGCCATATATCTTTTTTAAATGTATATATTTTTTTAAATATTACTGGATTGTGCAACACCTGCCTACTTTGACAATCACAATAATGATTGATGCTAGGCTGTCTAAAGACTATACAAGTCACATCCTGATGCATCCTTGATAAAAGGGGCGGAGCAGAAACACATCCAGGGATTTAATGTGAATTTAGCTAGATGTGAACTTTTAATTGAAACAATACTTGGATAGTGACTGATGACATTAAAAAATCCACAAGTACAGACAAGAACGCATATTGAGAAATGACTTGTGTTAGAAACAAGTTGGGGTACGCTATGCTAATAGTGAGTTGCAGTAAGTGCAGACTGTTTAGGTAGCTGTTAGTTAATAATAAGAAGTTAATAATTTTGTGTTGGGACTCTATGAAAAAAATATTGTTGACATAACTAACGCAGTGGATCTGTAGTTCCCAGCATGCTTTGCATGAGACCACATTAGGAGAGTACATTTTGCAATTAAATGTTGTTTATTTGTTTTTCTGTAAAAGAAATACTTGTTAATGTTTAATGTTTAAATATTTTCTGTCATATTTTTGAGTTTTGTGGTAGCAGTTGCGTAGAAGAGTGATACTTGTGCTTAGACACTGGGAGGCTTCTACTGACTACAATATGAGTAAAACTACTCAAGTTGAATTTGCTTAAAGTGTGATGCAAAAATTATTCACATGTATTTTAAGTAAACCCAACACATCATTTTTTACAGTGTTCTTTTTTGCACTATACTATTTGTTTACTGCTGGAAATCTATTTTAGGCTGCTATCAGCTATCTGTGTTTTTGAATGCGGTAGCTGGTTTCTAGCTGGTCCAAATTGGTCATTTGATGGTCACCATGTTCAAAAACACCACTGTTGACTTGTGGTGCATTTTCTTACAGGGTTTATTTCAATTATTCAAAATAACAGACAAAACATGCTGTTTATTTGCTGAAATAGATTTTAAAAACCACATTTTAAAATAGTGGTAGTCCATTACATTTAGACTTCAAAGTGAAGTTACAGTAAAACTGGTCACTGGTCAAAAGCAGTTAATTAGGTTGTAACAGCTTTTCTCATATGCTTTTCCACAGAGCCGCCTGGTTTGCCTCCTCAACTCCCACCCAGAAATTTTACAAGTAATGAATGTAAAGATAGTGACACATCCAGAGGAACAGAGAGAGGAACAGAGCTTGCCCGCCCTTCCACCTCAGACACCTATCTCCAGCGTCTGCAACAAATCGACATATCAAAGTATAATAAGATTACTCTGGCAGACTTTAGTATAACTGCCTGTATATACAATACAATGTTATGTTATAAAGGTATTTGGAGATAGATATTTTACTCATTTAAAAAACAGAAAGGTGGAAAGAATTTTCCCCTGAGACTTTTTAGTTTGAAAGGTTTTCTGTCTAGCATTGTTCTAGTATATTCCTGTGTTTGACATCCAGTCTACCCGAGGACCATCAGAAGTCTATCCAGGAATATTTCCGTACATCAGTGTCTCTAGATGCAGAACAGGTGCAAAATGGAAACCCTTCTCTGCCTCATTTTAAAAAGCTTACAATGAGTATCTGCAAAAATCTGAACAGGTGAGATAAACAATGTGATATATTGCAAATCTAAAAATATAGCTGTTAAACAACAAATTTTAAATTAATATTGTTGCTTTTTGTAGCGAAATTTCTCGCACACTTCCAAGTCTAGAGGCACTGCAGAAAGTTCTAGATCAGCCTCTATCTCCTGGATCAGGTAGAATAAGGAGTCAAGTAAGCATGAACTACAGAAACATGTTTACAATATAGAAACTTTGTTGTATATCATGTTCTTTTCACAAAATGTCTATTTGGTATGTATAGTTCCCTATGTTTTCTCTTCTGTTTCAGTTATCTTTTGATGCAAATCAGTCTGTGGCTTTTAGACTTGAGCAGCTGACTAAGCTTATATATTCAATAGAAGACAAGGTATAACTCTTCCTGTATTTATTTTTTAACCCAAGCATGACAAAAAAAATTGACTTCCTACTGCAGACAGTACTTTTATTGTAGGCTGAAATTTCTTGTTTTTCACAGACCAAGAATACTGTTTTTGAATTTGTGGGATATGATGGAGGACACAGAAAGTCACTGATACCTCCTGTGACATTTGAAGTAAGAAACTCAGTTCAACAGACAATAATATGACTTTTTTAAATGGTAATACGCTAAAATGTACACTTTGAATATTGTAATTTGCAATGCTAGAAGTGACCACACATCGCCTTCCTGCTTCGTTGTGAATATAATGAAGGCATAGATTATTTTGCGGCAGTTGCTCTGCTCTCCGAAACCACATGCAAATTAATGTGTGAGATAATAACAATGCCGTTACATTTAGTTGGTTTGCAGACTGTCTCTGCACAAAGAATCTTTGTAACACTTTTGAAAACATTTATTGAAAGAAAAACTACAGTACACGTTACTGCTAAGTTTTATTGTCATTTTCTGTTTTAACAGGTAAAATCAGAATCCATTGGTATTTCAAACAAAATGTACCTCAAGGTAGATGTAGAAGGTGGGAAGCTTTACTTCAAGAAGTCCAAAGATGGACCTGAGGATAAATATTTTGTGCACAATAAAAGTATGCCACCCTGCCAAAATAAAAACATCATACACTCCTAACCATCACTGATATACATGCAGTAGGACATTATCGCAATAAAATGCAATAATGCAATAATGACTGGCTGACTGTACATTGTCCAGCTTATTAAAGCTACTTACGACTGGCGCATATACAGTTCAGTTGCCAATAATATTTGACTATAGAATGATGTGATCGACCAGTCAGAATCAAGTATTACAGAGAAAAAATGTGATTTGACCTCGTAACCAATAAATAATGCGGATTATGCCAAATTCTCAATCTCCAGTTCTGCAGTTGGTGAAGTCACAGAAGATGCACAACAGACTAGCATTGGTGGTGGAGACTGAAAAGGA
Organism: Botia almorhae; assembly: GCA_036877575.1. Taxonomy (NCBI): domain Eukaryota; kingdom Metazoa; phylum Chordata; class Actinopteri; order Cypriniformes; family Botiidae; genus Botia; species Botia almorhae. The sequence goes on from JAZGTJ010009271.1 coordinate 19,023, forward strand.
AAAAACTCTGCGCAAAGATTTTGTCTTTGATGACTCAAAGGTGAGTGAGCATCAACTAATTTTATGATTATAGTTAGCGATGACACATTTTTGCACGCATCCATAATAGCGATAATAGTAAAAATGGTAATAAACATTATGTACCATAGATTCTTAAGGTATATTATTTATATATAATACATAAAAAATAATAATTATAAAGTCAAGGACATAAATAAAGCAATTAAATAATGGTTATACAGTATGTTTAAAGATTTACATTAAATATACTAAGGGTTGATGCCCCTCTAATATCACTTAGTATTAAGTTCCACGTTTTGGGAATATATAAATGATAAAGCATAAACAACGATAGATTGTTTTCATGTTTTGTATGTGTATTGTTGTATGTAAATGTGTTTTTTTGTAGAAAAGAGAAGGCTTCTGCCAACTCCTGCAGCAGATGAAAAACAAACACTCAGAGAAACCTGAGCCGGACATGATCACCATCTTTGTTGGCACGTGGAACATGGGTAAGACTGTCACAGTTGTCGGCTTTGTTGCTTCAAGCAGTCATTAGTTCTTCAATAGCATATACACTTAAAGG